>CAJPVJ010000535.1:0-23531 GCA_905397405.1 Oppiella nova
TAGATATAGTGCACACAATGTTGCAATATATGAAGCACAAAAATATGGTATTTTTTATTTGAACCATATGTTGATTATTATTATTTTTATCTAAATTATACCTAAAAATATATAATTCAGAGTGAGTGGCAATAGTGAACAGTTTATATCATTTTTTAGATAAATATATTTTCGCAACATAAATCTGATAATGTTATATTTTTGGTTTAATACTAAATAAGAAATGTTTAGTTATATTAAATATATTACTTATTTAATAATTATATTTAAACACAAATGAAATTTTATGTTAAAGATTTTATAATTCACTTACAATGAACTTCATAAATTGTGAACTTCATTTATTGATTTTGGTTTAAATATAAAGTTTTAAATAAGTCTTTAAATAACATTTTTAAAGACTGATTTTGTAAACTTTATAGTAAATGAATGGACAGTTGAATAACATTGATATCCAAACAATTATAATCTTTCATCAATTTTAAAAGGAGTTTCTTTATAAATATGTATTCAAGCGAATATGACTTATGTATGAATTGTTGAGAAAACCAAATTATTTCAGTTGAATGAGTGCTCCACTAAATGCTCAATGAATTACTGATTTTGATTGAATGATTCGCTCATTGAATCTAACATTTAAACCAATACTCCATTACATTATTTGTAACCAATAATTGGCAAAAATTTCGTTTCAATTGGCCGTCCATTTCATGTAGTCTTACATTTTATCATTTACTGTAAAACTTTTTTTGATAAATGCATTCAAATCAGTCAAACGACACAATTATTACATTTCAAACTCATATATTGTTCGCATATAAACTTTATACAACTTATTGAATATAAATGTCATAAAATTTATTTGATTTGATATAATGCTAAAACTCGCGGCTTATGTGATATGATATCAGAGATAATGATAGAAGAAGATAAAATCAATCGCAAGAACCGTAGAGTTTATACACAAACAAATCAATGAGAAAGTGATGCCCTTTTCATTTTGGCTGCAATTCCCTAAAATTCCCTCAAATTCTCTCAAATGGTTCAATACATGCAAAATCACTTACAGAAGAGACGGTTTTAGTTTTTACTTTTTTTGTCGCACACAATAATAATCATTTCTACACAAAACACCAAATTCAATGTCTTTTTTTAGAGCCTCCGTCTCTACCCTAACAGTGGATATCTCAGGAGATTTCCAACAGAGAGTTAATGTGAAATGAAAGAAGTTTTTGCATGTTTTTTGCAAAGTGTGTTCACAAGAATGGTGTCTCACTTTTGTATGCATACGTTTTGCAGATGCATTCAATTGTTAACACACGGAGAGAGAGAGAGAGAGAGAGAGAGATGTTTGAAAAATGTACCGAAAGTGTGTTCACTTCACCGGAATTTGTCGCTCGGATTCAAGAAAAATCAATTTGAATTCACCGGCAATTCTATTAAAAGTGCGAAACAGTGAGACCTTTCGCATGATAACTGTGCTCTCCGTATGTAAAAACCAATATATCATACCATATAATAGGCATTCACTTGAATGAGTATCGGTTACCGAAAACAATATTCAATTAAACAAATGCCTATCAATTATACTGTATGAATAATTGAATATAATTTTAATCGGCATATTAGATTACAAAAAGCAACAAAGCAAAAACGTTTTAATTTAAATTTCTTGAATCAATAAAAATCCAATCATTTTAATGCCATTTAAAGAATATGAGTCGAAAACATCTTATATATGTATATATCATATGAAATTGTTTTGACTCGCATATTGTTCTCGTATGTGAAAAACACTGCAGAATTGAAATTATCAAAAACAGTTGCTTTTTAAGACATTTCTAATACGAAAGCCCATTGAATATGGGTTTGCAATGTATGTGTCATTTGCACACTATTTCCATTACATGAGGAGATGTACTGTAGTGTCGCTTTCACTGCAAACAAACCATTCGCTGCACTGAAGTCGACATTTGTTTAATATTGAAATAAATTAATTTTACAAAATTTCTAATCAAATTATGGCATAAGAGAAACAAGTAATAAAATTAAATTTTCATATTTATGCCATGTTTGCGTAAAGAATTGATAAAAATTCACGGATTTTAGTCTCAAATCAAAATAAATCTCTATTTGCTTTTGGAGCTAAAACTCGGAGTCATATTTTGAGCTAATTTTGAGGCAATTTCTCTATATATATATATATATTTCTCTCACGTCTGATGTAAACACATTATAAATATTATTATTTATTTATTTGTTTTCAATCTTAAGGTTCGCTTTGCTTTAAAGTTTGAGCAAAGCATCCATCATATTATCAAATATTCTTAAATTATTAAACTTTAAACATTTCTAGACTTTGCTGAACAGTTCACTACATGTTGGCTGTGATACATGTTTCCAGTTTTCATAGTTAAGGCATACTTTCATAGAAAATTCATATTCAATGTAGTTTTCAGCCCTAAGCCATCAAGTTATTCATTATTTAATCAAATTTTATTTCTATTTATGTTTTCACAATCGACTTAATTGTTAAGTAACTTAAAAAAGATTTCAGTAATTGTCGAAAGTTTATTATATTTAATTTTAGAAACTTTACATTTTTCATTAAAACTAAAATAGTATTAAGAATCGATTTTTAATAAAAATAAGTCTTATTTTTAAATAGAATAGCAAATATTTACCTAAAATTTTATTTAGTGTTTGTTTGACTTAAAATAACATTTATTTGGAAAACGATAATTTAGATAATGTTTAAATATACTTTGAAATGAATAGCCGATGCTATGATGTACTGAATATAATACATGATGAAAAGGCATACAATTAATAATTCACACAAATGTTTGTGCTTTATATGTGATAGCATCTGATTATTCATTGAATGTATGATCCAATTGTTATATTATGTTTGTATGCAACGAATCCCTGTTTTATTATAACATATTTAAAAGATGTTTTATTACAAGAGTTTTGTTGCTATTTTGTATTGAAGTTACGTTTTTTGATTAGATAACAGATAGTTTTGAGCGCTTAAAATATAATATAATGAATAACTTTTATGATCAGTTATAGTGAGCTCTATATAAACACTATTAACAATAGGTTTGAAATACAACACAATATTTTGTGATTAATAGTCACCAAAAACTTCTCTGTTTATACAACTAATGAAACGAAAGCCCATTATTCAAGTCAACGGTAATATAGATTTAGTGAATCATTACAACCAAAAAGACTAATCAATTATATTGTATACAAAACCTAAAGTGAAATATAAATTTTGTGATTTGCAAACAGGGACTGTTATGTGTGTGTTGTGTTTTGTTGGCTAATTATTTGACAAATCAATATAATCTGCATAAAAATCGTTTAGAATTTGGAAACTTAAAAATAATTCAATTCAAGTAATGTTTAGCAAAATAGCAGTTGAAAAGTAGGGCTAAATTTAGAGCAATTTTTGAATTTGCATTTCAATTAAAATGTCGACTAAATGGTACTTTGAATTTATCACAAGAATTGTAACCTTTATTGTTTCCATCGACTACAGTATGACAGATAACTCACGACATAATCAGAAACATATAACAAAAGTAGAAATTCTTGCGTTTAGTTTTGCGAACATATAGTGTATTGACATCCGTCTGATAGCTCTTCTCTTTTACTGATAATTCAATTTTATGCTTCAATTTATTATTCAAATAATATATTATATTTTATTTTGTCATGAAATCGATTTTACTTCAAATCGCAGATCATAAACAGAAAGTGGGCTCTGATTTGAGTTTTCATTTCTCTCTTTTTCTATTTCTATATATTTTTGATAAAAAATTATTTGAATGTTTGATTTAAAATAATTCCAATGACTTATACACAGAATATATATGAAAACTCTAAATTCACATCAATTTTGAGTTTTGAATATGTCGTTAAAATCAATATTTATTTTTAAAAACGAAAATATTGAGAGAATTATTTACATTATATAACAAACACATGAGAATATAGTGTATATCCAAAGAATATTTACAGAATATTAGTTTCCAATGAATGAAATACGATAATTCTTGTACTCAATCTCTTTCACTATAAATATAATCCATGATTAAAAATGAAATTTTTATTTATGTCTTATTTTACAATCTAATAATTTTTTTCAAAAATATTTTCCAATATTTATTGCGATTATCAATAAAAGTATCTCTAATAACTGTTAATCATTTACTGTATATATATATAATGGTAGATAGTTTTTCATTAATTTTTACACATAAAACGCATATTTATTATGCAGCATAGTAAACTTTGTCTATACCTTTGAAAATGAATGTATATTTTTAGAAAATTTAAAATTAAATTTCTCGATCAATGGATGAACAGTTCATACCATTAATCAAACAATAGTTATGTTATGCCTCTAATCGAAAGCGTTTCAATTTATCAAAGAAATATATAATTAACTGTTGAAAAGAGGGTTACATTTAGTTTTGAAAAACGAGAGATAGGAAGACAAGGGCTAAGAGGAGAAGTCGACTTTGATTTCACTTTTGGCATAAAAATATTATTAAAAATACAATTCTTGCAGTTTATGAACAGCAAAAGGCTGTGTACTGTTGGAGTGAAATAGAGCTGATTATAGACTTTCATAGGCTTTCAGAGCATAACTTATTAATATAAATACAGTACAAGAAGTGCACAACCATTGCATTCATTGCTTATTAAAGAAGTGTAGCCACAGGAGACTCACACACTCTGCCATTTGTGCCAATCCTATCGTAATTGAAGTTTATATTATAATGTGATGGAGTAATGACCATAAACTCGAGTCTTTCTTTCTTTGCCAACATTTCTATATGAATATTGAAATGAATCCAAAAAACAATAATAAAAATCAAATCTCATTACTAATGAGTAATTAAAAATACAAACTCCATTAATCCGATCATTTTCAGCCAAAATCAAATCATAAATTATAGGTTTTGGTATAACTTTAATACGAGAGTCTAGTCGTAGAGCTTTGGGAAATAGCCACAAATATACCATACATTGAGTGCACATTCAATGTATTTAATGTTATATTTATGTATTACAAGCAATCGAAATCTCATAACATATCACGTATTAGTTTAATGAACATCAGGTTCCTTTAATTCTGTATAATTTTTTGGATAAATAAATAAAATGCATTAAAGTTTTGAAAATTCTTGTCTATGAGTTCATTACGTATGAGAATAAATAATGAGTAGAAAAAGTAATTTTAAATGAAAACTAATTAGAAAAAATCTTGTTTTGTGTTTTGTAATATAAATACACATAACTCTCACTCCTTTACTGAAAAACATGAATTTTTAACGAAAGAACAAATTATAGCATCAAATACTTTGCAATGGGATAGCAATGTAAGACTTTATGCATCACATACTCAACCAATTTATATTCAATTCAATACACTATTCATACAATTATTGATTATTTTGTAATTTAAATTCTTAAGACTCTCTTTGATTTACTTTTTAATCTAAATTCATTTCACTGTGTTTTATGAAAACATATCTTTTAAAATAAAGACTCTTAGCATTGATTGAATCACATTATAATTGAATTAATTAAAAGACACCAATAGAAATATGAGTTTAGAAAAATTTAATTAAAAAATTTATCAAAACTTTTTATCTAAATATATTTTTACATAAATTTTAAAGTTTCATTAGACTTTAAAACGAAAAGCCTTTATCAATGTTTTCTATACAAAGTTGATAATTATTTTCTTTAGCAAATAATCTACAAAAATTAAAAAATATCAAAATAAGTCTTAATATCAAAATAAGTCTTAATACAATAACAAGTCTGTGAATTATGTTGATAACGAAATCAGTTAATAAAGCATTTCCTTCAATCAATTTAATTGTATCGGAATTTTATTTATATATTTGATTGGGAATAGAGAATAGCATAAGAATATAGTGTATGTTATCTAATATAATATAAATATAATATATTTTGCCGAAGAAATTAGAGCAGAAAATCTCATTGACTATAACTGTAAAACTAAGAGTAGATTTGAAGAACTTTTTAGTGATTTATTATTATATTTCTTTTATTACTCTCTCAGTATATCATTGTTTTTGTTATTTCTGTCTGTTTTGGGAAACGAAACAAAAGTAGCAATTCTTGTAACTCGTTCTCCACTGACTTTATATCAGTTTGAGTGCTATTTAATGCGATAAACATTGAGGTGAAGTCAAATCACGTCCCCTTCCCCTACACTTTGGATCTTCATTTGCTTCATATCTTTTTTCTTAACTACTGGCTCTCACTGACTTTATATCAGTTTGAGTGCTATTTAATGCGATAAACATTGAGGTGAAGTCAAATCACGTCCCCTTCCCCTACACTTTGGATCTTCATTTGCTTCATATCTTTTTTCTTAACTACTGGCTCTCCATTGTATTATCTGTTTCTATATATATTTTATGTCATTATTCTTAAGCTCAGAATTTATTAAGTTTTGTTTTCATGTCATATAAAATAATTAATGTTTCAAATACTGATATAATATTTGTTTTTCTATTTAATTCAATTCAAGGGTTCCTTTCAATTCAGTTAATTTCTTTAAACATTTGTTTAGAAATTCACTTTGTTTTAAAATATCTTTTATATAAATATATTATATATTTATATAACGCGTTTACTTTTTTAGAATTTATTTAATATAACTGTAAACAAAATTTTTGCTATTTTCTCATACATAAAGTAATAAAAAAAAAGAATTTTTATCGTATTTTGTTTAAAAAATAAGAGACAGAAATGAATGCAAAAGTTTGGTTAATATTTAAATTAATCTCACATTCAATAGAGAAAAACACAAAATAATTAAGAAATTTGAAAAATATGTTGATGATACGTTGGGTATGATTGTGTGCACAGTATATGTGTGTTGACTGTTATAATCAAATTTTGCGAGCATTAAAACTATCTATAATACCATTTCACCTGAAACTACATTCCTCTGCACTCACTCCATGCTATCTTTAATTCTCAACTCCTGTACCCATCGATCGATACTATATTTTCCTATTCATCTCAGAGCGCATCTCAACACACGCCTAGAAAAATTTCACCTGAAACTACATTCCTCTGCACTCACTCCATGCTATCTTTAATTCTCAACTCCTGTACCCATCGATCGATATTATATTTTCCTATTCATCTCAGAGCGCATCTCAACACACGCCTAGAAAAGGCCATTAATTCTCTCTCCCTTTCCCTTCTCTCTCTCTACTCTTAGCACACATATTATCCCTTCTCTGTGTGTCTGTGCTCTCCATTCCTGTGCTCTCTTCGCTCGCATCGCGTCTCTCTCTTCTCTCTCTTTCAATGCATTTCTCTTTATTCTATTTGTGCGGCTCTTTGTGTGCTGTATGTGAACACTACCTGTGCTGTCGGCCCACTGTTTCTCACTCCCAGCAAACCATTTGATATCAAAGTATTTTTATTTCGTTTCTCAAACCATAAAATTGCAAAACCAGTGCTGAGTTATTGTGAACATCGAGATCGAGATGGAGAGAGAGGGAGGTATGTGTATGAATGCGTGTGTACTGTATATGTGTGGGTGCGGGAGAGAAAATAACACTATTTTTATTTGTGATCTACAAAACCAGAGATTGCTTTAACAGATATACAATACACAGAAAACACACTGAGAGCGACGGACTCTTTGCCTTTGGTGTTGAGCACACGATATATTCAGTTAGTGGTCAACACAAACACATATCAAATGAACGAATAATACTTATATTTAATGGCCGAAAAAAGTTTGTGCGCTATTAAAGCCCTTTAAAAATACGGTAAATTACTTTTTTGCCTCAAATGTGATGAAAATATTTTATGTATTCACTGTGTGTTTTCGTTTGCTTTATTATATTCCGTATGTGTTGTATGTGTCGTAAAGTTTTTTGCCGTACATTTTTGGCCAACAAATATATTCACTAATATTTTGTGGGCGCAAAAAATTACTTTTCTAATGCATTGAACGCAAAGAATACTTTCTAAAAGATTAGTATATAATTCTCTATTTGAAACCAATTTCAATATATTCTTTCGCTATTATATCTGTAACTCTACTGTATTTCACTTCTTATTGCTTTCATTTATTATTCATATAAACTGTTCCCATCTAAAAGATTAGTATATAATTCTCTATTTGAAACCAATTTCAATATATTCTTTCGCTATTATATCTGTAACTCTACTGTATTTCACTTCTTATTGCTTTCATTTATTATTCATATAAACTGTTCCCCATCGCAAGCAATTTTGATTATATTTTATACTTAAGACTCCGCTGCACACACACCATGCTATTGAACGTATAAACTATTATTATATTTTGTTGTGTTCAATGAATCTCGCAATTAATTGTGTGAATGAATTTTTGTGCTAATTAATTATCACAACGTTAACTAATACTGTACCCTATAGTGTATGTATTCACGAACTAATTGAGTTCGCATTCAAATCATTCAATTAATTTACCCGAGAGATGCGATTATGAATATTAGCGTTGAATGCAAAAAATATTATAATCATATGAATTATAGAATATTCTGTGCAAATGTTTGAACACATATTTTATATACTTTTTTGCTTTCTTTGTCTGTGTGTTTGATCTATAATTTTGTTCATTCAAACATCTAAAAGATTAGTATATAATTCTCTATTTGAAACCAATTTCAATATATTCTTTCGCTATTATATCTGTAACTCTACTGTATTTCACTTCTTATTGCTTTCATTTATTATTCATATAAACTGTTCCCATCGCAAGCAATTTTGATTATATTTTATACTTAAGACTCCGCTGCACACACACCATGCTATTGAACGTATAGACTATTATTATATTTTGTTGTGTTCAATGAATCTCGCAATTAATTGTGTGAATGAATTTTTGTGCTAATTAATTATCACAACGTTAACTAATACTTTACCCTATAGTGTTACACTGTATGTATTCACGAACTAATTGAGTTCGCATTCAAATCATTCAATTAATTTACCCGAGAGATGCGATTATGAATATTAGCGTTGAATGCAAAAAATATTATAATCATATGAATTATAGAATATTCTGTGCAAATGTTTGAACACATATTTTATATACTTTTTTGCTTTCTTTGTCTGTGTGTTTGATCTATAATTTTGTTCATTCAAACAAACTTATGATAAAATGCTTTTTATAACTAAGAACCAGAGTGAAATAGATGAGTGAAGGGAAAAGTGTAAGAAAAATCATATACAGTAGAAAATATAGTATACAATGGAAAAAAGTAGAGTCTATTGAATAGAGTGATTGTATGTATTGTATTGTATGTGTTGTTTGCGTGACTTCACTATTTCCGCGCGTTTGCACATAAACTGCTTATTGTTTGACGTGTGATATCTCGTGTATAAAGAATATACACAATAACATCAATCCACTGAATACCGCATCCAACAACCCATCACCTCTCTCTCTCTCTCTCTCTCTCTCTCTCTCTCTCTCTCTGTCTCTCTCTCTTGTGTTCAATTATTTTATTTTTACACACATTTTTCTTAACTGATAAGGATTCCGACGCATATAATATATATAGACATAAATAGTGTGAAAATTAGTTTCGTAGTTTTTTGCCACAAATATCAAGTGAATATCGAGCGGAAAATTTTATTATTAAATAGAAGTTTGAAAATAATCGCAGTTTTATTTAATTTGCTGTACCAGTATTTGTTTAATAGTTATAAAAACTACATTTTCCATTGCATACTATCAATTAGCGTTAAGCAAATAACTAATCCGTTGACCAAAAAATTATTTTTGTAATAAAACTTTTGATATATAAAACAAGAGTTTTAGTTTTCATTGTATTATGAAATGAAAAATACATCAAATGACAGATAGTATGATAGATGAATGAGTCGGACATATGTTGAAAGAGTATGAGTTGTGTCTAACAAAACAGAGCATAAAATTTTATGATTTATTGAGTCATTGTTTTTAGTAAATCTCATTCTTTGTACAAAAGTGATAATAACGAGACATTTCTCTCGCAAAACGCTGTTTATGTGATATAACGTTAGGTTGGATACAGCTTTTTATTTTATTAAAGAAAATGTAATAATACTAAAAGTCTCTCCTCTTTTCGTACAGCAATAAAAAAAGCGTAGCATATGAACACAAATATATAATACATTTAATTTATCATAAAATTTAATAATGATATTATTAAAAAATAGTGTAAGTTCTTGGAAATTGGATTTTAATAAGAATTCTTTTGTCTTAAATTTTGAACAATATTTTTATTATCAGTTAAAAGCAAGTTATTGCTTGCAATCAAATACTCCTGTGTTTCATATATTTCTTGTTTGATTTTTGATAAACGATTCAATATATATTTTATATAAATCTGCTTAACATTGTGTATAACTCCCAGTGAAGTGAACTCTCAATCTCTGTCCAGACTTTGGTGCGGACATCAAATTTGTTTGCCATGTCTTCAAATTGTAACTTTAATACAAAAGCCTGTTATACAACAAACAACACATATTTACACAATTCTGGCGATAAACAAGCAAATAAGAGACAAAATGAGGAAAAAAGTTTATATACAAAAAGTATTTTGAAAAGTAGTGCAAATCTGACACATTGTGTGCCAAACTATTAATGAGAAAGTGTTGCGAAAAAGTATTGACAATATATGAAGTGACAGACCATTGCACTGATTCACTGATTTTTATTATCTATAAAATGCCAGATCTGGTCACTGTTTACCACATTCGCCATCAATTGCTCTCAATATGTGTTTTGTGTGCAAATTATTTGTCAGTATTTGGTCAGTCATTACTATGGCTTCTATTGTACTCACAATACATACAGTTATGTTGAGCACCGGTCACTACAATGCAATAACTCACCCATAAATGCCATCTTTTCAACATATTCTCTCTCTCTCTCTCTCTCTCTCTCTCTAAAATGATATCTCATACTTTGCGATCATTTCCCAAAAATATCATATTCTTGAATACAATTTAAGATACTACTTGTTAACAAATATAATATTTGAACAAAAATATAAAAACTGATAATCATTGTCACAGCAGTACTCAATTCAAATGAGAATTTAGCACTATTAAATTAATAGATAATAATTTTACAACTCTTTATTAACAATAAATGATTTTATTTTTAATAAAAATCTCAAAATATTATTAAAATCCTATATTTTCTTAAATTCCAGTAGTTTTATTATAAAAACAAATATATTGAGCATACTACCCTTTGCATTCATTACCATTTTGCTTATTATTTGACATGACAATGATTCATTTACGACTGAACTGACACTCAAATCATACAATTATATTGTGATAACTTATTTATATAATTATATCCATGTATTATTCAGGTAAACCATTAAACCCCTCGATTCCATTCACAAAACAACTCTTGAATTGTGGCCAATATTTCAACGATAGCTTCCGTTTGATGAGTCACTCCAGTGGTTACGCCACCCAACCATCGCATCCAATAATTGTATATATTGTGTATAACTGTTATTCACAACACTTTATTTGTTTCGCAAATTACATTATCATAAACTCATGAATTTCACGGAATATTTCTATTTATTCTTCAAAGGAATTTCATTTAATTTCATATCAAGCAAACTCTAAAACACATATTAAATGAATTTTATTTGAATTTATAGGGAGTTGTATCCGTCCGGAACAGTATGTGTGTGAACCCAGAGATAAAAATAGTGTTGAAATAGTAATCAGTTTCGATTAACTCACCCTAGTCAAACCAATCACAGACCCGTAATTCACATGCGGTGTATTTCGTGTGTACTTATTGTATTATTATTTTTATCATTATTACTATTCTTTTTCACCATTTATTATTTTTATTTAACAATAACGAATCAATGGCAACCCTTGTCTGCCTCCTCGGCTAAGCCCCACCCATACCTTCTGAGGCAAACCAGTAATACCTTTCACCAGTCATTCCCCTCTGAGCGGAGATAATATTTAGGATCACTTTCTCCCTATCCATGCCTTCCTTATGCCCGCAATCCTTGTGTTCTAACAGCTCTCTCACCACTACATCACTACAACTCTCTCTCATCAGTAGTCGCTCGCTTGCATACAATCGCTTACATAACAGTATTTGGGAGAATGATAGGGTCCAGTGCCACCACTACCACCACTACCACCAGTGCCACCATCGCTACCATTACTACTATACGATAAGACGATAGTTGTGCTACCAGTGCACTGGTGATGGTCTCCTCGTCTCCTTATCATTTCCGCTGTCCAGACTGTATTGGAGAGCTGGACGGAGAACTGATAAGGGCGGGGGGAGTACTACTAACACCACTAATCATATATTAATACACTTTTTTCGCTCTCATTTCCTCTGAGCATTCTTTGTGCTCTTATTATTAATAAATGCATTAACTTTTCATAATTATCTATAATAATAGGTATTATATATCACTAATAATAAGAGATAATTACAATAATAATAATATATCTGTTATTAATAATCATTTTTATAAGTTTCCTGTGATTTCCCCAACCCTTAGCTCGTATGTTATTTGTACTAATAATGGCATTTTATTTCAGTCACACAATGTATTATATTTTATTAATACATCCAAAGCATCATTTAATAGTAATTTATTGTCAATAATATGTAAATTTTAAAAATTATATATAACCTCAATAAAAATATATCTCATGTTATAAAAATAATTTCATTTCATAATTATTGTGTCTAAATGAGTGGATAAAACATTCAATTTTATTAATAACCGCTTTTCCAGTCAATCAAATAAAGCAGTTGTTGTTTGGAAAGAAATTTTTTATAATTTTCAACAAACAGTTTAACGCAGTCTTTGGGTCGACTCACAGCTGCGTTGTGTGGAGTAATCAATACGTTTGGATGCGACCAAAGAGGACTGGTTTGAGGCAACGGCTCCTTTTCAAACACATCGAGTATAGCCCCCGAAATCCATTCATTATTCAAGGCATTGATTATTTCGTTTTCCGATATTACGGAACCCCTTCCGATGTTTATGAATACCGGCTTCTAATTGCAATCAATAATTCAAATTTTAGTGAAATTTAAAACCAGACTAATATTTGGATGTATTTTATTACTATCGGGGAACGGGATGTATCTTATGCGAGCACAAGTATGGCACAGAATTTTATGATTTACTCAACAAATTTAAAAAATAGTAGAATATTCTGGTGACAAGGAATGAGTGAAAATATTCGCTCAAATGAAGATTAAATAAAGAGTTGGGGCGTTGAGAGCCCTATTGAATGTCATCATTTAGCGTATGCCTAACGATAACCGATTGGTATCATCAATAATTAATATATGTATTTTTGATTGACATAAATATATGTGTAGGAATGTGTTGGCATTTAAACATACAGTACAAGTACTAATATAATTCTGAGCCCACTTTAACATAAATGTCAATATTTAATGTTTGACTTCAACGCCAAAAGTTGATATTAGTTTTGGTCTCTAATGAAGAAAAACTGCTTTTTCTCTCTCACAACCAAATTCTTGTGAAAGCATTTGGGTATTGAGTATAATTGGAAAATAAAATTACATTAATTACTTTGTATCTAAAAAAGAAGTTTCTCTGCAATTAAATAATATCTTTATTTTGTGTAATTATGAAATTCATATACAAATCAATAGACAAATAAAAGACTGGAGGAATCGTTTCGACTATTCGTTGCCATTCGTTGTACTAATTAATCACTTGTACAGTATATGCAGTACAGTATAGTCTATGTATTCATTGGATTGCATTAATATTTACGAGTTTTCTAATTGAATATTCTGTAAAAATGAGTGCAAACTAAAGCTTTAATTTGTAATTTAAATATAGATATCGATGTCTAATTTCAGCACGTAGCTTCGGGATTTTGTTTGTCGTTAAATAAAGTTTTGTTTTGATAAGAGGGCAATCTATACGGAATTTTCAGTTACTTTACACACTTTCATTACATCATTTACAGTCAATTCGCTTTAAAATTCATAATTAAAGTTCAAAAACTTGTCATTTATTTTATGATTGTCTCATGCGATCGATAATAAAAGACTTTAAAATCTATTATATAATACACTAAACAGACATTCAATCAAAATTTTGACGCTTTTAAATTCAATTATAATAATTAAAACTAAAATTCATTTATTTTGCCAAAAGTTGCTATTTTGATAATTTATTCCTAAAATAAATTCACAATAGTTTTAATCAATTATAAACTCATTCAAATGAAAGTTAATCTAAAGGTTTTCAAAGCGATCGTTCATTCATAAGCTAAAATGAAACACTGATATTATAGTATATTTCTTGAAACCTAAGCCGATGTAAGTTATAAAAAGTTAGTTTTGTCGATTAAAGTGCAGATTACTTTGACGCTTACAGACAGTTACACTTGTATATAATATTAATAATCCAAACTTCATAACCAAGTAATTAAACATCGAGATTCAGTAACAGTAATAAACTATCTTATCTCTATTTCCTAACCTTTTGAGAGCAGAGTTGGAGCGCATTGTTGTTGAGGAGACCTATTGTATGGGGTGTTGAGGGCAATACACTTATCACATAATCACATTCCGGGAGTATGTCCTCCAATGCAGTCGAATATCTGAATTGCAATTAATTAATCAATACATCCTTTGCTTGCATTCAAAATCAATATTAAACTTAAGATAACATTCTTAATATATTATACATCTAATTTATTCCTACATAAAGTCATTCAAAATCAAGTTTATTCTTAAAAGAGATTTGAGAAGTTTATTTAAATTTAGAGAATACTTTAGAATACTGATGATTACATTTAGAATCCAAACGCCATGTTATGTCTATGGAAATTGTGTTTATAGTGACCATAATCTTATATTCTACAAAAGCGGCTATTATTTTGATATTAAGTGTCAAATAGTAATGAATAATGTTGCTCATTCTTCTAATGTAACACTGTTTTACAGTATTATGAACATTGCGTTTCTAATGAAAAGGTTATGTGACAAACTATAAATTTTAAAATATCAAAATATTCCTGTAGGTTGAACATGGACATTTCTTTCACGAAACCAAATCCTTCCTTATTTATTTAGTATTGTTAAGAAATATTCCGATAGACATAACACAGAGTTTGTATTTTATCATCATTTTAATTATTTATCACTAGTGGGGAGGGAGGGAACATAGTCTAACTAAGGTTAACTTTTATTAGCATTTTGCATTTTATCCCAAATAACTATTTTATTATTTTGGGAGATCAAAGTAGTGAATATTAATGGTGAAGACGGAAACTATTTTTTATTTTTGCTTTTTGTTTAAGAATTAAATTGAACCGAAATGAGACTCAAGTGGAGAGAGAGAGAGAGAGAGAGAGAGTTAAAAGTTTAAAACTAATTGAAAATTCTGAGCACAGATATAGTGAAAAACCGAAATTACAAAACACATCAAATACTCATTAGAGATAAATGTCTTCGAAACGTAACAATACTTAATGTCATTATACTTATCGAGTGGTATATCCTTAATGCTGTGTTCATAGCGTTTGGTGCGCCCATAGCTCACCACTCGAGAGCCCAATTGCCGAAACTTGTGCGCCACTAATAAATTATTGATTATATCACACATTACACCATACAGTCATAAACTATACCATTATATACTAGTATATAGTGTACACACAATAGAGTGTATGCCGTGAACTAACAATAAGACAGCGAACAGACAATAAACTTCTTAAACAATATATACACCAAAAAACAAAAAGACAATTCTCTTCACTATATTTATACTAAACTCCAAAATAATAGACATTTTTTTACCTAATTCAAAATGTATTTAACATAATTTACAAACCAATCGTTTGTATATGTTACTTAATGTTCATTCTCGTATTTAACTTTCGTGAAAATGATATACAGACGTTTTTACATATATTTTTCCTTTCGATTTATAATTAAATTATTTGTGATTTTATTCATTAGGAGATAAACACATAAAACATGTAGTCTTTAGACGTTGTGTCAATAAAAGCGTGATTTAGAAACGAAATAAATGTAACTTTAAAATTCAAAATTCATTTTTCCATAAAATGTGATAAATAATTGAAAATCTGCCTAAACTTAATAAAACTTTTAACATGTGAATGAAAACTCAGATATATTTTATACGAAGTGAGCAAAAACTCTAAAACAAACTTTTATTCATAAATGAATTGAGATTTGAATTTAGATTTCCTTTTGAATTGATATAAATTCGTTGAAAAAATTTTGCATAAACTCTAATAAAATCGGAGACTACTAGGATCTATATACTGTATCACTGAATACTGAATATGCGAAAAAATAGTATAAATATAACTAAATAAGAGCCAAAAGCGCATAGAGTTTGTGTCTGAAAAAACAGTTACCAAATCCTGACATAAGTCTTTGAATACAATATAAGATTTATAGTTTGAATCGATTTAAAGCTTAATATAGAAAAAAAGTTAATCCAAAATTCGTTTAGATATAAGACTCAATACACTACTATAAAGTTATTTACTTTTTTCAAAAAGTAATAATTTTTATTCAATACAGATCTTGTAAATTCATGACTTACTGCAGTATTTTTTGACAAATATTGTACTCTTATATTGAATTTGTATGGAATTGAATTAATAGAAAGACTTTAAAGTTTGTTTTGTATAAACAAGAAAACAATGAATAGTCATTGAAATCTTCAGAGAAAACAAACGAGAGAGAGAGAGAGAGAGAGAGAGAGAGAAAATAAAGTGGAATAAGAGTGGTCATACTGTATGAACCAATAGCTCCGGTCCCTCCAAGTATCGCAATTGTCATTTCGTCGGTGGACTTGTAATCCCAAAGCACTTCCTTTTTCCTGAAGATTAGAATAGAGAATGCATTTGAGAGTCAAATAAAAAGAGTGACACAAAAAAGAGAGCAAACAATGGCTTCGGAGGAAAATTAAAGATAAGCGGATCAGACGCGACATCAAAGGGGATGTTTTGTCGTATTTTCTCTCATTTTAATCATTAATTACACGAAAAGACAACTGAAAGCAAATATATTGGGACAGAGAGTGTGGACACAAGTGTTTAATTGCAATTCATGTGAGCCTATTGTGGGCCTAATTGCGAGACAAACCATAGTTTCTTGAGTTTTGTATTCTCGTAGTCGTTGAAGAACTTGCGTTCAGTCATAACCATATGTGCCATACAGTAGTCAAACATAGACTGACCGAAACTGTCGCCCGAAAAGCGGGTCATCACTGTCCTCCCTCCGAAAACTGGCGAAAACCAGTTGCGGAGGTGTATGGTCAGTTACGGGCGGGTGCAGCTGACTTAGGTGACTTAGGCACCGTTGGCCACCTTCCAGACGCGGTTCTCCAAGCCCAGGCCAAACAGTATCTCCGCCTCCTGGAGGTCTGCGATCTCTTGGGCACCGATTTGTAGACCCAGTGAAAACTCACCAGGGTATTCTGTATGGTTATCGTTTATATAATTAGTAAGTCTCTCAATTTATAAGATCTAACATAAATTTAATTTAATGACCATGTTAAATTAAGGTTAAAAAATAAATTTGGCGCTAATTTAATGAATAATGTATTATGTTGGCCTTTTTATAATACACAGGTTTGTTGTGAAACTAATATGGTATTCAACATATAAAAGTACCTATTTAATATATTTGTTTATTTAGCACAATATCTGTGTAAATGTTTTGGTACTTTATGTTAGTAAGCTATTACAGCAAATACTGGCACTAATGTATATGTAGTAAAATACCAAATTGTCAAACATGTTACAGCAATATTTCACACAAAATGATAAACATACGAAATGTTTGATTTAAAGTTTTTGTAAATAAAACTACAAACGATCGCATGCTTTCACTTATATTTAATTGCAATTAATACTAAAACTATATTAAATTAAAACTTTTTTGTAAAAACTTGTATTTGGTGTCTATTTGAAATAAAACTGAAGTGAAATAAAGCAAAACACGTGACAAACATTGGGCTAACATTTTGGGTAAATATGAAAATTATTATTTAAATTGAGTTTTAATAGAGATATGAATCATAAATAATGAATGAAATGCTAAATACGTGTCAAACGGATATTAATGACCCGACAGTTGGCCAATGCTTTGGCCGTCAATTCATACAACTGTGGGATTTGAGACAATATATACACCACTCGTGACATCACTTTCACTGATTATGTTATAATAGTTCAGCAAATATTCAATTATTACTTCATTCAACACAAAACAAACTTAATTTTGAATTAATTTCCCGAAATTAATATAATATAACTTAATGTTAAAGTTTATATAGAAATTAATTTTGATATTAAAACGATTCAAACGTTGAATGCATTGATAGGTTAGAGATAGTTATTGCAGTACTTGTAATGATAAATGAGACCAAGTACAAGTAGTATGATAATCTTAACATGAACACTATTTATAGTTATCCTTGAGTTGAATCTCAATTAATATAAACTTTCCACAAATTATGTGATTTTTTATCAATTCTAAGTAACTAATTTACGTAAACTTAACTAAAAATATAAGTGTATTTCAAAACAAGTCAAAATATTCGATATGTAATGATAGCTAAATACCCAACTTCATGACCGCGAGATGGTGACGGAATTGACAAAGGACTTAAAGGGATATACATTTTTTGGGGAAATATATTTTCAAAAATCATTTGCAGACTTGAGAGAGAAAGCCATGAAAAAAGTGAATTTAAACAGCGATTTGTTTGGATATAAATTTTACGGCCAATTATTTACTGATAAATAGCTCATAAAAATTAGACATTAAAAATGTTTGGTTTTGTATGTATTGTGAGTTGAGATTTGCTTAATTTGATTATGATTTGCGAGTCGAGAGTGGAGTCCATATAAACTTAGTTTACAATTGAGTGCCACATCTGATGGCAATTAGGATGAGTTGTGGGGGACTGACAGGACTTTACTCCAGGTCTGAGGTGGTGGTGGCGGTGGGGATGGGAGGGTAGGACAGGGATGAGAGCCGTATTTGTAGCGCAAAATACGTTATGTTTATATTTGATGTGTTTGACGTGATTTGCAGTTTTATTACATACAGTATTGACTCAATTTATAAATGAGTCTATTATTGCTTTACTCCAAACGTGACACTCATTTCTAGTTTCACTACTTTTTCTCATTCATTAATTAATTCAGTTTTTTATGCCTTAAAACTGCTTTATGTGCCGCACTTATAGCCCCGTATTTATTACTTGAATATTATAAATAGTTTTATTAGTTATAATAAAAAATTTCATATCTTATGCGCCAGTGTTTGCTTTCAAAATGCATTTTCGTAGGCATTAATTCAGAGAAATTGTGTTTTTAGTTTAATATATAATTTATTTACTTTTAAATTACATTAACGCAGAAATAATTAGATTTGTATTGAATTCTCGATTCCCATAACAAATGGAAACCTCTTATGGTATGAGAAAAAGATTCACAAAAATAAGGTTATATTAAAAACCCTATCATTTCGATGTACAGTATTTGTGTTTAGAGTTTATATTTAAGATATTATAATATCGTATTTAAAAAGGAATTAAATCCCATAGGAATTTGATTAGCGTTTAGATGTGTATAAATCATGTGTTTTATGTCGGATTTTATTATTATTTTAGCAAATTTGAGAAATAAATTCCATTAAAATGCAATATATATTACGGGAAGAAAGCGTTTTATAAATATTTAAGTAAAAATTAAAAAATTAAATCCATTTTCTGTTAAACAAAGAGGTTTTATATATAGATATTTCTTTCATTTGAAATCCATATCGTAGTAAAGGACACGAAAATCACTTCACATTTTATTTTGAATTTGAGTTGAATTTCCAACCGATCGATAGTCTATTCGCTAATATATATATAGATTTTTTCTCTCATCCTTTAAACAATCGTCTCAATGACTATAATTTTTGAGTGCTTTGAAAATATTTTCAAAATAATTGAGTTTTTTCTCTTAAAATTTAAGTTTCGTTGCGAAATATAAAAAATATAGGAAATGGAGGAGTTTTTGTGTAGTTTTTAATCATGTTTTGGACATTTGGTATATTTTTGATATTTTTATTATTAGTTTGTTTTATGTTTTATATAATAAGTTATTACGGGTAAAAATATTTGAATTTATTCAGTAGTAAGACTGTATTTTAAAATCTTATTTTCTGGATTTTGTTTTGTTAATACACTTCAATTGCTTTACAGTATTATAAAGTTTGTATTGAAAATAACAACAAATATTTGTATTATGAATGAAATGCATAACAAAACTAATGGTTATTTTAAAAATAGTGAATCAAAAATATTTTTTGAGTTTCGTGTTAAAAAATAGGATTAGATGTTAATTGAAATTAATGTCTGAATATTATATTCACGGATATATTCTCGATTTTTATTATTATAAAACATATTACGTATACTCTATTATTGAGTCCCTAAATAAAGTCATACATTTTACATGACTTTATGGTTAAGAAATGCCATTGATAAACACTCTTTTATAATTTGGTAATATATTACTTACTTTGATGTTAACACACTTATTTTATCTGTGTAAGAACCAAATATAACATTAAACACAATTGTTAATTATGTAAAATCTCTTTATTAAAAACGTATTGTTTTAATGAATGGATTTATTTGTTAAAATTGTTATAATATTCGTGAAAATATTTTTCATGATTTAATACTTTCACTTTACATATTGAATAAACTATTTTACTTATTATTTTTTGACATTTTTATTTATTCATACTGAATTTTATACTGAATAGTATTCAGTATAGCTATGAATTTATTTTAATTTGAAATTTTAAAATTTAAACTAAATTTTAAAAATATGTTTCAATAAATACATGCTGGGAATGTTACAATAAATTTTACATTTGCCGGTATTATCAATTCAATAGATAATGAGTTAATAATTATTTATGAAATTATATGATTTAATGACCATTGAAATGAATCATTTATAAATATATTAATAATTTAAAACATTTTACGTATAGAAAATATTTAATAAATGATAACAAAACTTATAGAATATTCTGGATGTTTAAATACAGTGTAAACATAACTTCTGTAGTAATGATAATAATAAGTAAAGTCTGTTTCTCTCGACAGTGAAGTTAGTTATTAGGTTTGAAACTAAGGCTCAAACGAACCGTATTTTTAGAGCACTTATATAATAGTGAATACATTTGATAGGATTATAGCGGGAGACGAGTCGCTATTTTGATGACTACTTCTCATCACATAAATGCCGGGATATCTTTTTTCATAAAAACAAATCATTAAAGTCTAGTGTTATATATTTGGTAATCAGTTGTGTCACTCCGAGTATATACCATACCTACCAATTTGGTGGTACCTGTGCACATGTCTGACACATTCATTCATCACATATTCTATGGATTCTTATTCACCATGAAATGGATTTTTGCTCCCATTGTGTGAGATCTCTGCGAAAGTCTTTAATCAAATCAAACATTCAATACTTCACAACACATTCACATGTGATCTGTTTTCTTCAATACATTTAAATCCATTGAATTAGAGCCCAAAAGTTTGTCGTTTCCATTGATTTGCTACTCTTTTCTATACATACATTCTGTTCACTACTTTCCAAACACATATTCTGTCAGTTTTTAACTCATTTTTCTAACTCCCCCTCACTTTCTCTCTTTCACTCCCACTCTTACTCTTACTTTTACGGCTACAGAAATTAATGTACTTTTTGTTTTTCAATTTACGTTTATGTAAATTGCATCTTATATAACAAAAACATTGCCAATAGACTTCATTTCGTCTCTCTCTCTCTCTCTCTCTCTCACACACACACACTCTCTCACTCACTCACTGAAAGTCGTTAATAAAAATAAAACAGATAATTTTCTTGACATATTAAAATTAAACTTAATATTCTTTTGTGTAAATGAACAAGATATGTTAGTTTGTATAAGATTGTGTTCAAATTAAATTAAACTTTGTTTTATTATTCTTTAAATTCTTTAATTTATTTATTTTCAATTTTAAGTTAGTATAAAATTTGTTAAAATGTAGAAGCAACTAATTGTTTAGTAAATACAATATATAAATGTCAATAATTATACAATATCACCATGGAATATTCAATGTTAGTTTCACCTCACAAGTTAATAATTATTTTTCTTTTTTATGGTTTCAACCATTGAATGTGTTTTGATTATTCTGATATTTAGTTATAAATAAATAATTTCATTATTTGTGATCTCATCTGACAATTCACTGCAAACTTAATTAAATTAACCATTTTTTGTGCTAATTGTCAGACGTTTCCCCTCTTTCTGTTGATTTGTTTTTACATTAATTTTGTTATTCTTGTGTTTTCGCGATTGACTTGAGATGACTGTTATATGTGTTGTATTGTACGCCAAATTGCATTTCATTGCACTCTCTCTTCATTTAACTCATTATATTTTGATTATATAATGAATTTAGCGTTAATTCAATTTTATATCCCTTTTTCCCATTCAAATTGCTTTTGTCACTCATTTATCTGATTATCATCAGCGCTGGTACTCCAACCCAAACCTATTTGTGTTGTTGAAGATTAGATCCATTTCCAAGCAATTAGTTGATAGTATTTGTCTCACAAATTGTTGCGACAATTAAAGACAAATAATACATAAAAAACTATTATTTGATTGCTTTGATATTAGTACGAATAAATAGTCTAATTTGATACTAGCTCACATTTTCTATGACATAATAGTTTTTGCTATGAAACTCAAGAATGTGAGTATAATTACATGAATAGTTGTATTCCTTAGCTTTCTTAACATTTTGATACATTAAATAAATTCCTATTGTTTTTATGTTTTTATTTAGACTTCTCTATAGCCCTTAAAACAATCTTTTATGCAAAAAACCAAATGTTAAAAAATTAATTAAACTTTTTTCTCTTTGTTCTAAACACTGAGCGATATATTTGTTATACAATTAATAATGAATTTTGACATTTTTGGGCCCAAAAAGGGACTCAAATAAGGCTTATATGGTGTATATCGTCGTCAGTGCTTAATGTTGTGGATCTCGAAAGCAATTCTCTCCTCTCTCTCGTCATTAATATTAATATTAATTTTTAAATTTTTTCTTTCTCTCTATTATTATAAACTACATTCTCCTCCATCTCCTGTTCCTCCCTTTCCCTCTTGTTATTACTGTTCACTAAATTCAATGCATTTATGCTCTCATACTTTCATTGAGTCAAGTGAACACTATTTTTATTAATTATTAATTTTTATGTCATGTAATACACAGCCGTGTTATACAACTCTTCAAATAAGTGATGTTTGGTCTCATAATACGAGTCCATCGATGAGCTGTCGGCGCAAC
>CAJPVJ010000536.1:0-20809 GCA_905397405.1 Oppiella nova
AATAGACATGACAAACAACTTCACGGCCACAGTGTTCGCCATCGGGAATACCATAGCGTTTACATGCGGTGTCATAACACCCCTCGTGATCGGGTATATACTGGAGGCTAACGACGACACCCCCCGTAAGCAATGGGGTTATGTTTTCTATATGTCGGGCGCTATCAATATATGCGGGGGTTTGGTGTTCGCGGCATTCAGTTCAGCGAAACAACAGGATTGGGATAAAGACCCGGATAGTCAACAAAATGATGATAAGATAGTTACCAGAATATAATATTAATAGGAAATTACTTAATAATAACACTGTTTATATAATTTATCATGCTATTACTGTATTTATTATATTTTGTAATAATGTATACATAAAAATATTATTTTTTGTAAAAATTTTTATAATTTAATTATATTTAATTAATTCATTATTATTTACATTATTTTCTAATTTACATAATTATTAACTTTATAATGTTACAAATATATATGAATTTTAGATTTGTTTAAATCAGTATATTTATATCATAATTTAAGTACATATAGTAATACTGTAAAATAATGTACACTATTTATTTTGATATTTTAATATGTACAATAAACCCTATATTACATTTTAAACTATAATTATAATTATAATGTTTGATAAACAGTGCAAAAATAGTTTGAAAAATAGCCTCCAATTTTTATGTACAACAACTTATCATAGTGTATATCAAGTACAATTCAATAGGAATTGCCTAACCTTTAACAAAAATCCTTAACGTTGGCTATACCTGTAACTTAAAATCACTGTTAGAAACCTATTATAAGATATCTCTAATACCTTAAACAAATGCCAATAGACTTAAACACACAGTAGTAACACGTGATTAGCAAAAGTTACGATAAGTTTCACTAATATTTGCTTTGATTTCATGCATCAGAAAGTGTTTATAAATCCATTGAAACGCAAAACTCGACTCAAACTGAAAACAAAAACTTTTATTTCTCGTAAAACACGTTATGAGTGACTATAAGACCAGCGATGATGACAAACACGGAATCGCCAGCCATGAGAGGACCGGTAGCTTATCGGCCGTACCTACGGGCAGTGCACCGGCCATACCTATTAGATACATGGTGGCCGGGCTGGTGTTACTGTGCACATTCAACCTATACATGTGCCGCATAAACCTAAGCACGGCTATCGTGGCAATGAGCAAGTTCAATAAATCCAGTTCCCCTGGTGGTGGTAGCGATGTGTGCGGCACTGGTAACTCGGATACCGGTGCTAAAAGTCACGACACTGGGGAGTTTGACTGGAGCGAGAGTGACCAGGGTGTTATTTTAGGCGCATTTTTCTATGGGTACCTGGTGTTTCAGGTAGTAGGTGGGCGATTGGCCGAGATTTTTGGTGCTAAATGGTTGTGCGCGGGTGGTATAGGCATGTCTATACTGGTGAACGCGCTGACACCGATGATAGCCAGGTCACTGCATTATTGGCTACTATTGGCCAGTCGTGTGGTGTTGGGTATGTTTCAGGCGTTCATATTTCCGTCGTGTTATGCCTTGTTTTCTAAGTGGGCGCCCGACCACGAGCGCAGGTATGTAAATAGTAATGTACCTGTATTATTGTTATTAAAAATACTACCTAGGTGCAAATGTAAATGTACATAAGTTTTGTAATTTATTTTTGTCATTTAATTTTTCAGTACTTTCCTATCATTCCCGACAATTGGCGGTAATATCGGCACAATAGCTACCAGCTCACTATCAGGCTACCTGTCCGAAAATGGCTTTGATGGGGGTTGGCCCTCGGTGTTTTATGTGTCAGGTACTTTTATTAAGTTTTAAAGTTTGTAAACTAAATTACTAATAATGTAAATACTGTTTAACATTAATAGCTATGTTAGCCATGGTTTGGATGATACTGTGGATACTATTAGTGAAAAGTGAGCCCAAAGATCATCCCTGGGTATCCCATCACGAGTTGCATTACATTCACTCCAATATTAAGTCTATTAAAACTGGTGGACAGCCTGTTAAGAGGTCTGTCCCGTGGGTTAAGATATGCACATCGAAGGCCGTGTTATCCGTGTTTTTGGTGAAGTTCACAATGAACTGGAATTATGTATTGTTTTTACTTAAACTACCTGCCTACTTTGATACAGTTTTTAAATACTCAGTGTCCAAGGTATGTATTATTATTTTGTATAGTAGTTTCAACATTATAATTGATAAGTTACTTGAAATAATTTTATTTTAATACAGAATGGACTCATTAACTCAATGGTGTATGTTGTGTTGACAGTTAGGTGGGTGCTATTTCATGAACATTATTATAACTAACCTAACCTAACCTAACCTAACCTAAGCATACAAAAGCCTCAAATAACTTTGTTATTAATAATGAAAAATAGTTAAATATTATAATAGATATAAATGGTGAAAACTTTTTTTAATTAAAAAATGTGTTTATTTAAGTAAAAAGTTAATTAATTAATTTTTAAAAAATTTCATTTGCAGTATGTTTGCCAGTGGTTTTATCGCCGATTACTTAGTCCGCAAAGAAGTTGATAAAACAATTTTGAGAAAAACTTTTGAGACAATCGGTGAGTAGTATTTCACTGATAAACTAAATATACCTCCGATTTTATCATTAGATTAGTTCATTTCGTACGTAACTACAGGTATAATAGAAAATATAATTTGTTCGTACTATTTGTGCACTAGTAGTATGCAGACTATAATCTGATATACATTTACTATGTGTTTATATCACAATGATATTTGAAATTTAATATTAGTATGTGTTTGTGTATGGATTTGGTGCAAAAAGTGTTAAGTAGTTTCAATGATTTACGTGTAATACCGGTGCCGGAGATTAATAAGGAGTTTCTCATTAAACACTTATACTTATAATAAATATTATTTATTTTTAAAGGATTGTTGATTATAAGTTATATTATATTTAGTTTACTTTTATAAAATATATAAGATATAAAATAAATTTATTAAGATTAATACTAATACTGTATTTTACACAAACAATAGCCACGTTTGGAGCAGGGACATGTCTGATTGTCATACCATTAGTTAATTGCAACGATACCGCGGTTATCGCCCTTTTAATGATCGTAAATATTAATTAATTTTGGAAATTAATACAAAAATTTAGTATATTATGTATAACAATAATTTTAACACAACTACCAGGGTATGCTATTATTTGGCGTATCAGCCGGGGGTGAAATAGCTGTTATAGCAGGTGGGTGCTAAATCTATACATACTTACAGTATATAAAGTTTTTAATAAAAGTCTGAATTTTAAACTTTTATATTTGATATCATATATCAATAGACATGACAAACAACTTCACGGCCACAGTGTTCGCCATCGGGAATACCATAGCGTTTACATGCGGTGTCATAACACCCCTCGTGATCGGGTATATACTGGAGGCCAACGATGACACCCCCCGTAAGCAATGGGGTTATGTTTTCTATATGTCGGGCGCTATCAATATATGCGGGGGTTTGGTGTTCGCTATATTTGGTTCAGCGAAACAACAGGATTGGGATAAAGACCCGGATAGTCAACACAATGACGATAATATTATTACCAGAATATAAAATATTTATTTATTTATGATTTATTAATTTAATTCTATTACATAATTTTTAAAAATTATTTGATAATAAAAATGCAAATACTTGGTATTTTATAAATACTGTAAATAATTAATAAATATGACGAGGGTGCATTACTAATCTCGATTAAAGCCGTCGTTATTATTGCCATTGTGTTGGCCCACTCTGTATGATGTGTTTGAATAGTCGTTCATTTGTTGGACACTATTATTGTCTCTGTGTTTCACTTTCTTAGACCTAGATAATATTTTCAAAAATTTATATACATTTGAAATAAAAACATGGAGTTAAATATAATTTTATAATTATTTTTATAATACTTAAATTTTAAAATTAAATCACTTATAAGTTTCTATGAAACTGTAATTTTATAAATTATGTTTAGACAAATCTAACCTAACACATTATTACATATACTGATCTAACTTTTAAAAAAATCAAAATTTAATACAATTATCACTGAAAATCTTTGCAAAATTTTAAAAAGTATAATGATACATTCCACACACATACTTCAAAAATTTTAAACATTAACTTACTTATTCACGATCAGTAAGGTTTAATATAAGTTAATAATTACTAAATTAATTACCAACGTACTTTTTATAGAAAATAAAAGCCACCACCACCAACATAATGCACACCACGGCTAATACGCTAACCCCGGCGATCCAACCTCCCAGTGCCGGCTCGTCGGACACCGATATCTTTTTGTCGCAATTGTCACCATACCAGCCCTCATTGCACTTGCAGGCGACCGCACTCTTACCTTTTGGCTCACACTTACCTTCATTACACTGAATACCGTCGCAAACACCTATTCGTGAATTGGAAAAGCTAGTTAATTTTAACGTTTACATTAAATTGTTATATGTCTAAATTGCTACTATCATAACAGGGTACATGATAATTATTAATAACGAAAAATAATCAGTGTGATTCATTTTAAATTTTTATTCGCATGGTTAAAGGTTATGGTAAACTTACCGACACATTTATGGCCCTCAATTTTAAATTGATCCTCGCACGCGCAACTAACATTTGCTGTCCATGTTTGTTTGTCAGTGTCGTACACTGGTAGCGCCTGTATGCATTGGGCATCGGATATCTTATGGCAATCGTCGCATAGTGTACCTTTAACTAGGTAAATAAATGTATTAAATTACTAAATTTGGATGTTTTTAATTAAAAATAATTAATACATACTTGCGCATTTTTCCTTGTAAATTGATTTTGTATTATCCGAGGTAGGTACTTCTTGGGAACCAGTTGCAGTAAAATATGCCGGGTTACATACGCATTTATACAGTGAGGGATCGGTGTCAGGTATACAGTCCGACCACAAATCACATACAGATTTATTCGATTCGCAACCCTAGTATAAGCAAAGTTCATTTAATTTATTTATATCAAGATTCAATTTTGAACTTATTTACAGCATATCTATTAATAGTAGCCTTGGACAATTCTGTTGAATCAAATTCCATAGAAAATATTTTCTCGTCCGTTGCTCTATTTATTGAACGCTCAATGTCAATCGGTAGTAATCCTTTATCAGGCTCAAATAACAAATTACATTTGCCAGATCTAGCTGATGTTACGCAAAATTTTCTCAGCTGTTCGCCAATGTTTGATATTTTATCAAGGTTATTTATTATAACAGCTATTTTACACACGTACGATTCTGATTGTACCAGTTCACACTGTGTAACCATAGCGTTGTCTACATCAGTAACTAGAAATTTGCTTAATTGGTTAGTGATAAAATTGGCCGCGGTACGATTCCTATATTCCACGCTAATAGCATCGCGTACAATTTGATTCTGTTTGACAGCACTGTTGTATTCCGTCTGAAATGAACCTGATATTCCGACGTATTTAAACATGGCGTTCAACTGAGCGCGATCATCAATGGTAAACACATTTTTAACTTTCTCTAATCCCTCGTCCATTTTGGTTATGGGCTTAAATGTCAACGTAAATGTACCCGATTTTGCCGCTACCAAGCACATTTTATCTTTCGAGTCCCACGTGTACCCTATATCACAGTCGCAATAATCTACAGTGGCAATTTCTATTAATCTTAATGGATTGCACCCTAGTGCGTTGCGCGATCGACATTTCACATTTCCCGTTATACCATTATCATCGTAATCAATGTCACACTTATTGACACATCGATGACTACCATCGCTGATTTCTTCGGTACCATCCCGGCATGTGCAATTATATTCAAGCTCGTTATTTGTGCCGTCCACTTTTTCGTAGTAACAGTAGGCATTTCTTGATTTACAGTCAATGTAGCCCGGTGCGCCCTCGCTACATACAGGTTTTAGTACGCATGTATTTGTAGCAGGATCCAATTTGTAAATTCCTTCGCACTTACAACGAATAACATCCGTTACTGTTTCGTCCAAACCGTCTGGACAAACATTATTAGTATCCAAATTTTTGTCGGCAACTGTAAATAGGTCAAAAATTATATTTTATAAAATTAAATACCATCTTATGATGATAGAAATAGAAAATATCAAACGTTTATTTAAATTAAATTACTTGTCAGTGAACTATTTTATATTTTTAATAAATAATCTTTATATAACAATAATTTAATTAAATTATGGAAGTATTAATTAAAAATAATATTAATGACGAATAGATAAAACACGACTATAAATTGATATAGATTGAAAATGCTAAAAGTAATTTTATAAACTATTTACAATCGATGAGCACAAAAAGCAATTTGGGTCATACTATGTGACAAAACTTTAAACATTTTAACATTAACCTCAACACAGATTAATGTTATAATATTCACTGTTTTATCACCGTTAATGTGGCCCGGATTACGATGCATGCTCATCATAACTATTTACCATCAAGTAGGCAATTATCTTTGGCATCATTTAGTTTATAACCAATTTTGCATTCGCATTTATTACTATTGCAATAGGCATGTTTATTTTCGGTACATTTATCTTCCCCGCAAATACATTCAAATCCAGTGCCATCAGTATTGGTGTTTTCTACACACCATTGTTGGCATTTATTTAAACCGGGAAATTTACACGGATGCCTTATGCACTTTGTTTGCAATTCGTCAAGCACGCTTAGAGCTAGCAAAATTTTTAATCAATAAATTATGTTAATATAAACATCATTAACATTAATTAAAAAAATAAATTTGTTTAAATAGTTACGTACATTTATAATATCCACTTGGGCAAACACACATGAAATCGTTATCACCAGTGCCAAACGCTAGACATGTTGATGGTTTTTCGCACGGATCCTTGTTATTTTTGTTACAAGGTGTTGCTGGCACACATTTCTCTATACCATTTTCTGTTATCTTAATTAATGTGTCTCTACACTCGCATTTAGCATCAGGTTCAACGCAATACATTGTGTTAAAATCCGGGCACGAGTCCGATGTGCATTTGGGTAATTGATCACAACTATGTAAATAATAATTATATATAATTAAAATATTAATAATAAATTGTTAAGTTAAAACCTTTATATAATATAATTTTATTATTTTGTAAAGTTATAAATTCTTTTATATAAACTAAATAAAATAAATGTATTATTTAAATATTATTGACATTGTTATACAATACTTTTTAGCATGATAAAATTTTAGCATTTTTAGCGCAAACCATATTTAGAGTACTTTTGTTTTATAGTAATACTGTCATTTAATTTTATATTAAATGAATTTTAATGGTACAATATACATTAGTTTAATTAACTTTAAGTTAAAAATGAAATATAATTACGTGTAATTCTTCAAGTTCCAATAAGTATCAACTTTGCAATCGCATATAAAATCATCTAGTATAGGAATACATGCCAGATCATTACAATATGTTTTTCCGTTAGTTTCTATATCTTGTCCATTAATGGTATGCTGAATAAGAATTTAAAATCAAATATTATTAATAGATTATTATTAATATTAATTTTGTACCGATTAGAAATTTTGAAGCATGATCATTTTGAAACATGATATAATTTATTAACAAGAGTAATTTTATGCGCAATTGATTGTATGTACATACTTTTTTAGACCTAATGCAATAATTGACATCCTTGCACCTTTTACCGATATATTCATCCTCGCACTCGCATTTAGCACTTATAGGGGTTGTGCTAACATTTCGATAACACCAACCCTGATCGCCCGTACAATCGTTGTACGTAATACCATCATCAGAATTTATGCACGGGTCACCTAGATTAACCGATGCTAAACTTAATAGATCCAGGTTCATGTCTAGTAAGAATTTAATTTCAACTTGGAATCCTATTCGAAAAAATCCCATTCCGGCTGTATTTATTGTAATGTTGTAGAGTTGGTCATCCTAAGTGTTTTTAAAAAGTGTTAAAAATATTTCATTGCTAACAATTATTTATTTTTAACCTTTATTTCCGTCGACTGCACACTTTGTTTCATATCTTGGTCAAATAAAATAACTTTAATGATATGTGCGTTTGGAATTAAATTTTTAAATTGAAATTTTAATTTATGTTCATCAACTGTTTTTGTTATCCAATCGCTTAATAAGTATGAATAGTGTGGTACTAGATCTTTATTAGCTATATGAAAAGGGCAAATAAATAACTTTTCATTAACTATAACTTATTCTATAATATTTAAAATTTATTGTAATATTATATTAATAAGTTTTTTGTATACCACTAAATTGAATGATCTGGGGGCTGTGAGCATCGTCCGGTATCATTTTCCACTCATTTGCTGAACCAAATGTATCTGGCCAAAATTGATACATGTTGAATGGTTTACCTTTCTCATCTGACCAATATGTTATATACTTTAACCATTCAGCCTTGTTTTCATACACTTTTGTTATTAAATTATCCCATTTAACAGCTAAAACATCCTCACTAACATCCTTAATACTCGCACTTAATATGAGGCTTTTACCGTCGACTGAACGCACAAATTTACCTAAGCATATGTCACTAGCAGGGTCCATTTGTATCCAATTGTAATTATAAATTTGAGTAGAAAACTTAATTAAATTATTTATGTCACCCCCTATTCCGAGTTCGGAATTCTTAGTATTTTGGTAGCTTAATGAATTAATACATATATCTTTATTTCCATTAGCAGGGTCAACGGATAGTTCCAGTTTTGAAGCTATATCGTTGCTAAATGTGTAATAAATAATATCTGTTTGTCCAAAAGTGTCCTTGATAATCGGGGCGTTTTTATGGGAATATTCAAATTCTAGTGCATTAGGAATGTCGGTTTTGCTAAATATTTTGCATTCGTCCCCGGTGCAACCAGCTTGTTTATTTTCGTAGAAATTCCGCACGCACCTTTAATTAAACTAATTTATTAATACAAGCATATTTCAAATTATAAAATATAGTACACACCATTGAGTTTCAAAATTTTAAATCACATAAAAATAGCGATTTATAATTTAGAGTGATTTATAACTTATTAAATACACTAGTTATTTTGTATCATTATAAACCTAATCAATATTTATGATTTAATTTTTATGACACGCTAATAAAGCTACAAATAACAATTAACTGTACAGTATACATCACTAATTGAAATAATTTGAAATAAGTGGAACTCATTGGAACACACTATAGTATTATATTATTAAATTAAATAAATTTTGTTAAAAATTACCGTTGTACACTTTGAACCCATGTAAACTCAGTATCATGGCAATTGCACTGAAATGTAGGACCAAGTACTAGACATTGATTTTCATTTTCAGTGGCTGTATCAGGTAATCTTGGGAATTTGTTGCAAAAATCAACCTGTAATTTTTAAAAGTAAGTATTTTAATAATTAAAATTTATATGTAACATTTTAACATACTTTATCTAGACACTTGTCACTTTCGCAATTTATGCCACCATATCCTGGTGTACATAAACAGTCATAATTTTCCGGCCCTTTCCCAATACATTTGCCATTAGGTCCACATTTATTTTCACCTTTTTCATTTTTGCTACAAGGATCACCGAGGTAAAAGTCCGATATTGTTATATCTACTTCACCTACTTCATCAGTTAACTGTTTATAATTAATTTCGAAAATAATTTTGAATATGTTAATATCCGTTTGCTTAGGTATCTGAATTGTTTGCTGTAACACAGTATTTTGTGTCTCAATATTTATTGGACCTGTATCAGTTATTATAGCCACATTATCCTTATCTAGGTACAAGTGTTTTTGTCGAAATTCAACTTTAACCTGCTTGTTATTTACTTTAATATTATAATAATATTTTTGAGTTTCCAGTTTAACATCGCTTTTAATCCAATCACTAATTAAGTAGACATTTGTTGATGTTTTAGAAGTTACTTGGTTGTCTATACAAAAATATGTAAAAATTAATTATTTATAAGAAATATATTATGTTAGCAAAGCAATATAACTCGGTTTTTATGAGTGTTAAATCATAATAATATTAAAAATTATATTAAAACAGAGTTCATGTAATTGTTATATACAGTATATTTATAAAACAATATTTAGGTAACTATTTTAATAAGATAACAACTATTTGCTTATATTTCATATTACTATATTCAACATAATTTTATATTACCTTTAAAATTAAATGAAAAAGGTTGTGCATGGTCAGTTTCAGGCACAAATTTACCCTCTGGAAAACTTGACCATAACGTACTCGCTTTCGGATCATCAGTATTACCATTAACCCAATGTTTCAAATAACTAATCACTGATAACTTGGACTGTTCTACATTAGTGTCAAGGTTACTTATAACAACATCGGCAGTATCCGCATCAAACACGGCTTTTATTTCAATGTCAAATGTTGCAAAATAAACCGATCGATATTGTTGCAAGCATATTTTCAAATCAATCCCCTTTTCGTCGGTTGTTGTCAAGGCTAGATTTTCCACCAATGGTTGTGGTTTTTGATTAGCTAGGTGAGTAATTTTGAGCCTAACATTAATAGTGTCTTTTTTGACATAGTTAAATATTAGGCAAAAATCGTTATTAGTCGCATCAACAGCTTTATCGACATTAATATTATATTTCAATGAGTTTTCCCTTTCCGGCTTTGTGTATTTTTTATTATTGTCCGGGGACCAACCAATTGGGATAACCTTTTTATTTACACATTTAAATTCGTTGTCGTAAATACATTGTCCAATGTCGGGTGTGCAGGTTTTCCCAATCTATTTTTTAAAAATTCAAATATTTAAAATTGCAATTTATTTTTAAATTAAAAATTATCACATATAGATTGTAAATATTAAGTTATTTAATTTTAAGAAATTTTTAGTGATTTTCACCGAGAACAAATTGTTTAAATTTTTAATACTATAGTAGTGACATAATTACATTGAATTCAATTTTCAACACAGTGTTAATCACATTTCATATTAATTATAAACCTTCTATAAAAATATTTAAACTATATTCATAATAACTAATTAATAACGGGTGTTCCACTTGGAGCGAAAGTTTTAAATCTTTAATTATTAAAAGATGACAAAAGCAATCTTAATCAAATAAATTTTAAAATACTGATGAATGTATGAGGTTTTGTTGTTCATATATAATAAATTTCTAAATGCACAGGGAGGTCGTGTAGTTTTTCTAAATCAAAAAGTATAAGGTATATCTAAGATCTGATTATTGGAATGAAGAGATCTCGAAAAATAAATTGGAATTGCATTTTCAATTATTAAAATATCTCAAGAAGTGACCCCTCTGCACAACCTTAAAATTATATTATAATTAACATTTTATATATACATTATATTTGTAATGTTAAAACAATTGAAAATTACAAACTTTAAGGTTGTGCAGAGGAGTCATTTCTTGAGATATTTTAAAAATTGAAAATGCAATTCCAATTTATATTTCGAGATCTTTTCATTCCAATAATCAGATCTTAGATATACTCTATACTTTTTGATTTAGATAAACTACATGACCTCCCTGTGCATTTAGAAATTTATTATATATGAACAACAAAACCTCATACATTCATCAGTATTTTAAAATTTATTTGAATAAGATTGCTTTTGTCATCTTTTAATAATCAAAGATTTAAAACTTTCGCTCCAAGTGGAACACCCGATATAATATTTAATGTAATTTTAATTTTTTGTTATGTTTTGATAGTATAAATAATGAATAAATAAATATAATATTAACGTTTTTTACATACCCCATCATTTTCAACATCTAGGCACTTATTAGCTTTTTCACAATTTTGACCAACAAACTTGTTATCAGTACATGTGCAAGCAAAATCATTTAATTCCGACCTGGCACATGTACCTTTGTCAGTACAAGTCACACCTTTATAGCAGCCCTGACCAAAATGTACATTGGTAATTTCAAACGTAGCTTTCGAAGTGGTCATCGTTTTAAAATACTCCACATAATATACGAATCTAATATATTTCGATGGTTCTTGCCTAGTAAATGTTGCCTCGTATAATTGGATAAATTTGGGTTCGACAAAGGTAAATTCTTTTAATTTTGTATGAACATTCTCACAATGAGATAACCAGTCGCAAACTTGCAGGCTGACGTTGAAGTTAGCAAATAAATTTTTATCAACCACACTAATCGAATATGATAATGGCAATTTATGCCAGTCGGCGCTGTATTTTAACCAGGGACTTGTTATGCTGGCTACCGAATGTAGTTTAGTTGTAGTATCAGCTAGATAAAATTTTCAGAAATTTATAAATGTTTAAAAATGTAATTTTATCTAATTATTACCATTGAATTTAAATGTGGCTTTGTCGAATTCGGTAAATCCACTGTCAGTTAATGGTATCCACGTTTCTGGCTTATCAAGGTCTAAATAATCAAACGCGTGAAATTCCCAGACATTTTTATCAGCCGGATCAGCAGCATCTAGCGACTTATCCTTGAGAAAAAATGTATTAATAAAATTTTCAAAACTATCTTGTTCAACGGTCAATATGATTTTGTATTTTTGAGCGTTTAATGCGATTATGTCCCTTAGACATAATTTATGAATTTCCGGATCACCATATTTAGGACGTAATTCATGTATAGTATGATTGTTTGCATCGTTCTCTATTCTGTATTGTATTTTCAACCTAGTATCAATTTCGCTTGATAATACGCTTGTCATTTTAAGGCAAATGTTGTAATCGTTAACATCTTTATCGCCATCTTTGTTACCATCTATTATTAAATAGTTGTCCCTTTTATACGGAATCCACATTAATGTGTCCACTTCTTTAAATTCTTTATGCTTAACCTGAAATGCCCTATCACCATTAGTGTTAGCGTTAAATATGCATCCAGATACTTCGCACTGAATAAGCTCAGTAGTTTTATCAGTGTCTCCGTATGTTATATCAACTACGAAAACAATAAAATTAAAACATATTGTTAATATAACTACTTACAAAATATTTAAATTTCAAAATATCAATTCACTTTTAAATTCTTTAAATTCTACATAGGTCCCGGCTCCAATAGTTTTGAATGTTATTTTAAAATCATCTCGTTTTGCATCGGGAATGGCAATATCATTAGGGGTCCAGGCTACCCATTTATTAGGTGTGTCCAATATTATGGTCTTACTAGCTACGCTAATTGTAGCACTACCCTTGGTCCAATACTATAAAATAATTTAAAATATTAAATTCAATATAATTTTTTATAAAATAAGTTTCAAATTATATAAGTACGGTACATAAAATTTTACTTATGAAAACTGTGCCAGCACAGCGAATTATATTAAACTCAATAGTAAGTACCCAATACTAAACAGGGCTGCTAATAGACGTCTAATATCTTTATCATTTATTGGGGTGGGGGGGTGGGACTGATTAATGATAAATATTTTGTTCAAGCTTTATCCGATTATTTCTGAACAAATCGGCATGCACATTCACTAAATTAACAAAATATTAATTGATAATGTATATAAAAAATAAATAAAAAGCTGAATTAGATTATTTAAAATTTTTAATCGTTAATTTAGTGATTTAATGATTTTTAAAATTAAATTGTCCTATAGTACCGTTATGGTCAGAAATTATCAGATAAAACCGGAATAAAATATATAATAGTCTGTCCCACACCCCCTATAAATAAAATAAATATGAGACGCCTAATGAACAGCCCTTTGAGAATGCCAACTATTGAGAAATATTTATTGTAAAACCAGTTAATAAAAATTGTTATATTAGCAATGTACATTTTATTAACATATAGCATTCATACCGATCCAGATAAAACAACTTTGGTAATAATTTTGTCGTCATTTGCCAAATTTAAATGTAATGTCAAATCGCAACCCTTGTCACATTCGGTGGGTATATAAATAAACTGATTGCCCGGGTCAACATCTAGTGTCCTAATTTCAGCCCAACCAAACATGGACTTATCAACTGGATCAATTGTTTCACCAGACTCACGAGTCTCGTAGTCAACTATCGATATTTTAAAAAATTAAAAATTATATTTAAAAATCTATCACCCATGTTACTTTGAAAGTCTTTAAAAGCGGTTATCGTGTATCCCTTGCTATCATCACGAGCTCTGGTTTCAATTTTTAACGTTTTTAATTCCTCATAGGTGATAATATATTGGCATGGCATCCAGGTGCCTTTGTGTAGTGCACCGTTATTCTGATTGTATATGTCGTTTAATTTTATAGTGTCATCGCCATATTTCACAAAGATATCTGACTCGTAATTATTTAGCCACACCTATAAGTGAAAGTAATATCAAGTAGTGTATTATATAGTTATAACATTTTACTATTTTTAAAAACTATTTCTAGGTAACAATTTATAAACAGGGTTTTATACTGTATGTAGAAAATTTACCTTAAACGTAACCCTAAAATATTTATCCTTGTTAATAATTCCGTTTATAAACTGCTCATTTATTTTCCAGCCACGTGTCTGTCCAAACTCGGGATTTTCGACGTAGAAGAATTGTTTCCGTATATTATTTATCTCATCTTGATAATCCCACACAGGCCACCCCTTTGCTATAGTTTTCCATCCAGGGTGCTTTATTGTAACATCTAAATTGTTAATAAATATATTCAATTTAGATGATTATGCTAAAATTATTTATAGAAATCTTTGTATAGTATTGTTAGTAATTATAGGCTTAAATTATAGCGTATAGAATAAAATATGCACTAGCAAACTTTGTAATAAATGATACAGGTAGTATAGTATAGTATTTTATATTCTCTTCGACTTATAATATATTTTTTATTTATTGTAAAATTAAATATTTTAATGAATAATTTTATAATTGTAAATGAGTGCTTATAAAATCTGAACATGTTATAAACACTTTTAAAACATTTCAAATGTAAAATGTACAGGTTATATTAAATTTTGAACATTTCTAATTTAAATTATTAAACTTAAATTTAAACTAAAAATTTATCAATAAAATAAAATGTTTCCATGCAATTTAATATAGATTATGCTTTTAATTAAACAAAAAAATACCAGTCAAGTGCTTGGCAACGATTTATTTGTGCCGGTTAATTTTAATGTCATAAACTGACATTGCACGACATTGAATTGTAAGTTTAAGCATTGATTTATTGGATTATGGCGTTTGTATCGTAAAGTAATATTGTAAAATATAAACATAAATGTTTTTAATTATATTTACAAAATTATTGATATGAATTCATAATAGTAAAATTGTATTTTTGTAATTAAAGATAATTATTTATTTGTTGATAAATAACTTTATAACCTTGTTAATATTTAAAATTTAAATATTTTCTCTCTCACACATACAGTATACATAGTTTTATAATATAAATGGATAGACATCTAACAAAATCTGACTTTTTGAAAAATAACATTTACTGTATATAAACCTTTTATTAAACTTTTATTAGGCTTTTATAATAACTAAGCACAATTATATACAGTAAATGCTATTTTTCAAATTCAGATTTTGTTACATAAATATGTCTATCATAATGTTATACGAAATTAAAAACTAAAATTTTAAAATAACATTTTTATAAATTATTGAAAATAAAAAACTATTTACCGGTATTGCCATGTGATAAATTAATTAAAATAAGTGATACTAAAGCAACTTTAACAAATATTTCACGTATCATTATTATAGGTATCATTTAGTTATTTAATCATACTAGTCGGAAATAAAATCAATATTTTAAAATAAATTATTTAAACAATTTATTATGAACCTAGTAAAATATTAATTAATTAATAGCTAACAAATTGAAAATTATTATACTACTAGAATTACAAGTTTGATACTAGCTAAAATTAAACTTATTAAACAAATAGCAAATTGTTAACAATATCTATGTTGTGTTCATAGGACTTAACACTAAATAAATTCATTAATTCTTTGTTATATTAAATTTATCCCAATTTAATGCTTAGTCTAATAAACCAACTTGATAATTGTTATAGCAACAACCTACCTAACCCATCAAACAACCAACCATAGTGACCCAGTATACTAAATCCAGTATTACATTGGCATTGCTTAAAATTGTTTTATAACAACTAATAAAGAATTTTTAATGTAATACTTTTATGAGTGCCATAAATAATAGTGTAATTCAAAAACAATTTACTATTGACTATTGAATAATCTCAAGAATGATAAAATTTTATAATATACCGATTAATACAATATAGGTACGGCAGTATAAAAATGTCATGTTCATCTAACTGTTAAATATTATAATTTATGGTGTCTATACGTAATTGCATTTTGTGGGATAAATAAGTATTTGTTTTAATGAAATATTTTTATAACACAAACGGATTTATTAACAAAAGTACCGCTATATTTCACGGAATCTAATATTTTAATGCAATAATCGGTTTATAACGATGTTTCGCAACAGAATCTTAAGCGTAAGTCACGTGGTTTTTGAAGGGGTAGTTCAGTCAGTACATACACCAAGAGAGGGGGAGAGAGAAAGCGAAAGAGAGAGAGAGAGAGGGGGAGAATGACCTAGTTGTAATTAAATATCATTTAATTCATGAATAGCAATTGATTGCAACACTAATTAATACTTAAGTGTTGACAAAATTGGCCGCCATTTTCACCACAACCACCAGTCCTTACATGCTGGTGCCCATCGAGTTAGTGTCACTCTTTGGACATACATTCAAATCTGAATCAATCTTCAAGTGATAGTTAAGACAATACGTGTCCACAAAGTGAACGCCAACACCAACACTATTAATACCAGTGCTGTCCTTCCGGTGCCCTTAGTGTCGGTGCCACTCATAGGACAAACATTTACATCGGAATCGGTTCTCAATTGATAGCAATAAGACTTCACACAAACCATCGCAAACACCAAAACTACCAGTGCTGAACCCCGGTGCCCACAGTGTCGGTGCCATTCACTGGACACATTTACAATAATTTTTATGTATTAAAACATTTCGTTTAAATTTAATAATAGTTAAGAAATTCCAATATTTTATTCTTTAAATATAATTAAAATATAATAAAACTGACATATATAAGAATCATCAATTATATTACTTATTACTTATTACATACTGACTGAACTACCCCTATGAAACCACGTGACTTACACTTAAGACTCTGTAGCGCCTCATAGGTTTATAATGAGAATCATAAAAATTAAATATACATTATAATACCGTATTAATATTACAAACTATTTTATTAATTGATATGTTAAAAAGTTGCAATATTTCAATATTTTACTACATGTACTTATATATAGGATATAGGAGTCGCACTTCCATAGGAGTCTGTCCTTACAGTACGTGCAACTGAGCGCCGGCGGCATAACCTTAAGGTGCGGTGCGGTCGCCGGGTTTTCCAAGAAAAACAACGAGGAAACGGATAATTTCGATGAAGTCCTGCCTGTCCTGCGGGTGCGCCCAGAAATTGGGATCAATGAGTGACTGTATGTACGGGTCCTTCGACTGCAAGCGTATGGAGCCGTAACTGCGGCACCGGTAGAGGTGTGGACCGAATTGGAAGAGCTATAGGTTGAGGAACGGGTGGTAATATTGAACCAGGCTGTTCATGGTAATTATTTATTGGGTCTATACATAATTACTCAGAAATAACATTTATTTTTAACATAGTCCATTTTAATTCAATAACGAGCTAGTAATGTTTTTTTACTAGTGGCATATCTATAATAATAATTAAATTATCATTAAACACAAGTTGTAAACATAAATAAATATTTATTAAATAATATTGGGGTTTAGTTTAAAATGTCATTTGCCGCACATTTTAATAATAACGTTATTGTTGATTTAGCTGGCTTATAAATAACTTAATTGTTTTATATATTTAGTAATTAATTTTCAAACATTTAGCGATAGTCTGGCCGGCAGTCATCGCTCCAGATATCTGTGGTCTTATTGATCCAACAAATCCTATTCCCGGCCATTATGTAGAAGTACTTGTCGTATACAAAATTTTTACGCAATTAATCTCACGATTCATTACAATAAGCAGTTCAAAGTTATTATAATAGTTATAATTATTTTACCAAGGTATGAAAATAAATTATACATAACAATTAAGCGTGCTGCATATTTAGGCATGGTAAGAATTATGAAATCTATACGTATCAATGTTCGACATCAATTCAGCGTGGCATATAATATAATAAAATGACACATGATATACTCAATAGATTTATTTTACTGAAAAATAAGATACCAAACCATGTTTTGTAACCTATCCTGATGTAAGAGTCCACGTATATTGCCTACCGGCGCCCAACCGTATACTCCCAGATGGGGCGCAGGGTTGCCGCCCTTTGGTCCGCCTCATGTTCGCGACGCTGCCGTACAATCTGTGCAATATGTCGGGCGATAAAGTGGTCCCTCTTCCTGACCCGGCTCATATATCTGTTGTAGAGAGCATATTCATGTTCTGGCCAGCCCTCACAAACGCGTCGAAACCACCATCCACATGAAACGAGTACCACAGGTACTGAGCCAAACGCCTCCTGTGAAAGGTCGCCGAGTGTTCCAACGCCGGGTAGGGGCGCCCGGCGCGCAAAAACTCCTGAAGGATTCCGTCGATGGTGTCCGGGTCGTAGCGCATATTGTGCTCCAGTTGGCACACCACCGATGCTATAGTGGCCACTATGTACTGGGTGCCCCGCGCAGTGGTAAAAGCGTCGGGTGCGTGGGAGGGGACTGGTAGTGCCGGCTCAGTATCCTCACTGATCGCCTGCTCGACGTTCGGGTAACCGTATGTGGCGGTCAGTGTCGGGTCATTGGGTGCCTCCCGAGCTAACTCTAGTTGTCGGTGAAGGTACTGTCCCTATAAGTAGTTGATGAGACCGGTGGCGCCCTCATTGGGTAGGTTTGGTGGGATCTGGAGGTCCATCGGGTGGGTGTGAACTAAAATCAAATTTCATACGACTTTGCAAAACCTATACTTTTTTAACCTTGATTATTGTGAAAATTGCTAAAAATTTATCATGCTTCAAAATTTGCGATTATTTTATGCGAAAATTATATAGTTTTAAAAATGTATATAATTGAGCTCGGTCGCAATATAGCAACATGAGGGCAGGTGCCGGTCCTTTCCTACTGGCTACTACCGCTCGGCAAGAATTTGGACCCAGGTGTTTGCTAATATCTATGTTTTTACCCTGGTTCACTTTTTCAAACTTCTAGCAACACACACATTTTCAATTGTATTTTATGGGATATACACTTTCATCAGTGGTTGAATATATCGAAATGTAAAGCGTAACTTATCCTCGTCACAGTGTTTCACCATTTCAATAGCAAACCAATTCTCATCCAACTTATCGTAGAGAACTTCGCGTCCGAAATGGTCGTACCATTTGTTATGAGTCGTAACTTATGCCCAAACAGTGCTCATACAACCCCAGTATGTCCTGTCTCTCTTGGATCCCTGACATGGTTTAGTGGACACCTTATCCTGAATCAGGTATAGGATATGATTGGGATGAGTAGGTCAAGGTCTGGCTGAGTCATTGTTATTTCTGACTTACCGCCAGTGGGCTCCGATACCTCATTGTCTTCATACCAGTAACCTTATGTCCGCTAGTCTTGCGGTAAGGCCTACGCATTGCGTACTGCAGGTAGGGGTAGGCAACTAGTCCAGAGTCAGTGCAGTCTTCTTTTCGACCCGCATTGGTATGGGGATAGGCCTCTAATGGGCCCCTTTATGCCTGGACCGGTACGAGCTCTCAACAGGAGCATCTCGACCTGCCCGACGCCCCATACCGTTCCCTGTACTCCCACTGCTATCACCCGTCTCATGTGTATCTCCTGGTTGTTGCCGGGGATGGCGTTATATCCGGTCACCCGCACCAGTATGTGATTGCCCACATCGATCTGTATGTCCTGCGTGTCCTCAGTGTTGTCCAGATCTATGCGCATCCGTCTGAACGGTAGTCTCCATCTGTTCAGCCATTCTATGCGATCCATTACGTCGGCGTTTACGGTCAGGTAGTCGTACGGCTCCTCCACTTGCTCTGCAGCCCCACCGACGGCTCCCTCCAACAGTTGATTGGGCGGCTGATTGATAACTGGCTCCCGTTCCCAACCACTGACTGTTGGCCTACCCGTTGCCGACAAGTTGTACTGTTTGTGTTTGGGGTTTGGGTCGGGCCGGGGGTCTGGGTGCCTCCCGAGCTAACTCTAGTTGTCGGTGAAGGTACTGTCCCTATAAGTAGTTGATGAGACCGGTGGCGCCCTCATTGGGTAGGTTTGGTGGGATCTGGAGGTCCATCGGGTGGGTGTGAACTAAAATCAAATTTCATACGACTTTGCAAAACCTATACTTTTTTAACCTTGATTATTGTGAAAATTGCTAAAAATTTATCATGCTTCAAAATTTGCGATTATTTTATGCGAAAATTATATAGTTTTAAAAATGTATATAATTGAGCTCGGTCGCAATATAGCAACATGAGGGCAGGTGCCGGTCCTTTCCTACTGGCTACTACCGCTCGGCAAGAATTTGGACCCAGGTGTTTGCTAATATCTATGTTTTTACCCTGGTTCACTTTTTCAAACTTCTAGCAACACACACATTTTCAATTGTATTTTATGGGATATACACTTTCATCAGTGGTTGAATATATCGAAATGTAAAGCGTAACTTATCCTCGTCACAGTGTTT
>CAJPVJ010000537.1:1165-23517 GCA_905397405.1 Oppiella nova
AAAAGTGTTGAGTAATTAAACACTCAATTCATATGATTAGCGAAATATTGTTTCACTCGTGTTATCATAACTTGTATTCAATTCATTTGAAACAATATTGAAGTCTCTATTCATTGCTAACTTATACTCAAAACATATTTCAAGTCTTTTCTAAACTTAAAACTCAACAAAAATTTAAAAATAAGATATTTTTGACACAAATTCCCAATTCTTGAGCCAAAAGTGTGTGTCAAGTGATAGTAAGGCATATAATTGGGATTAAATGTGTATATTATATAATATACTGTTATATACAGTGAATGAGTGAACACGACATCGATGTTAGCGTACAATCACTGTATGAATGGATTGTCGCCTCAACTCTTGGATTGCATTCAAAATTAATGCAATTTATATGAAAACATTCATTCAATCACTTGATTCTACACTTAATTAATACTGTTGTCTATCCATACAGTCAGTCCACTCGACAACACAAATGCATTCAATTTCTCACACTTTTTCACTCTCTGTGGGCAACACATGCGCTCTCTATGACACCGGTTAACACACTCTCACATCAATAATGGCAAGAATTTGTGCACAAGAATCGAGAATATTGTACATATCATACAATTTGTTAGAAAACTTATTTGTCCTAGTACTTTCATATTCCACCACAATATTTAACTAGTAATTTTAATTTGTAATAAATATTATCATCAAGTGATTTATGATTGATCAAATAATTTGCAACCAAGCAAACCTCAGGTCAATATTAAACAATAATTGTAATTTAGCCTATTTTATAATATTCTAGTTGAATATTCTGATGTTATAATTGGTAATTGAATGTGAACAGCTTTGCTTGATGAGATTATTAAATAATGCATTGTATCATATAGTTATAGGTATTTTATTTTATATTTAGCAAATATTAATATGTATACAGTAAATAATACGGTAAATGTTATTTAAATGAAAAATTCTTAATATTGAATCCTTATAAATTATGGTTTATTGGGGAGCAACTAAAAATAATTAAGTAACTTGTCTTGATTAAATTATTTAGAATTAACTGATTGAATATCAGTGTGCTTGAATTGCTATTTAAGTATATCATATACTGTATGTACTGTACTTGTTAGTATCAATTAATGTATACTGTAGTACAATAAGGCTTAATTACAAGATTTTTGCACTTAATCTTGCACTTGCTCTTCTATGAAACAATTCATGCATATCTATAAATGATCAAGTTTACATATGCATTTTGCAACGCTAGGAATCTTTTTTAATTATAATAGTAATTAATCTAGTAAAGTTAATTTATATTTAATACATTTTGCAATATATATCGTACGCGAAATAGCTTATCAATTTTTCAATATTTCAAAGTTCAAATAATACGAAAGTTATCGCACAATACTCGGCTATTTACTCAACTGGTATAAAAAGAATCGATTTGATATCATTTGCTAGAGTATTTTGTAGTGAATTTTTAATGCTATTCAATACAATCTTAATGTATCATAAACTCATTTTTATATATTTAAGTGTATTTTTGACCATATTTTGTGTCATCGATACTAAAGTTACAAAATATGTTGATTTAGAGTCCAAATTACATGATGTGATCGGAGATATACACGATGTGGAGGGTTGGGCCGCATGGGCTATGTATGACAATAGCATTAACACTACCGGGTACATTTTGAAATTTTCTTTTATGATAAATATTATATACTATTTTACTTTACACTTTTTTGCTTTAGTAACTAAACTTTAGTTTCTATTGAAATGCTTGCCTGGGTTTATGATAAATTTACTTTATTGCCTAGATCACGAATTAACAAAACTTTTACCGGTAAAATCTTAACAATAGTGATCAATAATTTTATTTAAAATACACAACACTAGTGTATTGTACTGTACTACAGTATAAACTTTTAATACTAAAGCTAGTGACTTTGAAACAAGCTAATATTTTATTACAATTAATCATACAAAAATATCATTTAACTACAGTATAAATATTAATAACAAATGTCAAAATACTGACCTGGTTGTATTTTAAATGAATAGTTGGGCTCAATTGGATATACATTCAAATGGGACACTCAATGATTCACAACAGGCCTACTCGAGTGGACTCATTGAGGGCTATTTGACTGCCGATCTGATTAAGAATCAATGGAATAATAATATACAACACTTTTGCGATAACTCAACCGAATTCTGTAATAAATTATTTGCATTCATAGATAAAAACATTGAATTCATGAAATCACAAATTCAAAAATACGCCAAAACTGATGAATATTGGCATCAAATAGAGCTGTCATTCATTCAATTGGCGGGTATTGAAGACGGATATAAGTCAGTTGTCGATCACATAAACCCATTGGGCCCTCGCATTGGTCTGAACTCCAGTGGACTCCTTTTCCTTAACCTAGTCTCAGAATTGGGCGAATTTGAATATGCATTGAATCGGTCGCAAAAGACTATAGATTTATCTGACGGCCATTGCTCTGCTATTATAAGAGTTCTCGAAGATGGAAGTGATTTGTTTGTATCTCACAACACATGGACCGGCTATTCAACAATGTTGAGGATTCTTAAGAGATATAATTTTAATTATAAGAATATTGCCGGAAAATCGATATCGTTTTCATCATATCCGGGAATTATATTCTCAATCGATGACTATTACCTCATATCCAGTGGACTGGCGGTTCAGGAGACAACTATTGGGAACTATAACAACAGTTTGTGGTCTAACATAGTGGCCGATAATATTGTATTTGAATTCATCCGAAACACTGTCGCCAACCGAATGGCACGAACCGGAAGGGAGTGGTCGGAGATTTTCTCGCTATATAATAGCGGCACTTATAATAACCAATTCAAACGGATATAAATCAGTTGTCGATCACATTAACCCATTGGGTCCTCGCATTGATCTGAACTCCAGTGGACTCCTACTTCTCAACTTATTTGAAGAATTTGGTGAATTAGAGCAGGTGTTGAATCGGTCACAAAAGACTTTGGATTTGTCTGACGGCCGGTGCTCTGCAATCGTTAAAATACTCGACGATGGGAGCGATCTGTTTGTATCTCACAATAGTTGGGCCGGTTATTCAACAATGTTAAGGATTCTCAAGAGATATAACTTAAATTATAAAAATATTGCCGGACAATCGGTTTCATTTTCCTCATATCCTGGGATTATATTCTCAATCGATGACTATTATCTCATTTCCAGCGGACTTATGGTACTCGAAACGTCTATTGGGAACTATAACAACAGTTTGTGGTCTAATATAGTGGCCGATAAAGTTGTGTTTGAATTCATCCGAAACACTATCGCTAATCGTATGGCCCTAACGGGTAGGGAGTGGTCGAAGATTTTCTCGCAACACAATAGTGGCACTTATAATAACCAATTCATGATCAAGCTGTGATCTGACCCGTAAAAAATCGGCCGAAATGGTTGGCCGCCTCCACAACGGCTTTGTATCTAAAAAAGACAAAATAAGTTATTTTTCGCAATTCAAGTCACAATAAGATCAAATACCCGGCGATATTAGCCATAGATGAGAGGGCGTCAAACACCTGAGCCCTAGAAATCCTGGGAACACAATCCATAGCAAAGACATTCATCTGTTTAGCAGACAATTGATCGATAAGTGCCTTATTCTGAGCCGGGAATAGGAAACTAATTAATGTCGAGTTATTACGAAAGGATGTCAACTCTTCGGCGATCGGTTGTCGCACTTTCAGCACTACATCCGACTCGAAGACCGACTTTCGGTCCACAATCTTAGCGCCGACCGACTCGTAGTCGGAGTTCAAGAACTTGGCTTCAGTTCCGGCGTTTGTCTCCACTTTGACTGTAATTCCCTTTTTGGTCAACAAAGCGATGGCCGCCGGAGATAAGGCAACCCTTCGCTCATTGGTCCACAACTCTTTGGGAACACCTATTGTCAGGTTCTTGTAGGCAATGGATCCCAATTTGACTGATGGTTCAGCTTTTGGCGCATTCTTCGGGTTTGACTCCTTATGAGACCAACGATTGAATGTTTGGTTCAAAAGAAGTTTAGTATTCCTCGAGAGTGACTGCAAAGGACTCGCAGTCGTCGTCGAGGTCTTCAGCAATAGATATAACATTTTTGCGATAATTTGATGACTTCTTCCACGTTATTACCAACGATGGGATGTCTCTTGAGATCAGTTAAGCTCTTCTTATGTGATCTTCGCTTCAATTCAGTGACTGTTTGTCTGAAAAAAGTAGAGATATTTCCAAACGATGTGTTAATTAGTGAATAAAACTTGTGATTAAAGGACAGAAAGTGATAGAAAAAAGTTTATTTCAATTGAAAATAGTGTCACAAAAAGTTAGCACAATCTACGAGTAAATGTGTGTTGACATTGAATGCAATAAACAAGGTCTTTTAGTGTCTCTAACACACACACAGTGCATATCATATAAACTATTTTATAAATAAATAATATTTAATGAGTTATGAAATATTGATAAAAATAGACTAAATATATGAAACTGAAAACTATATGAATATCTCAAAAGTGTTGAGTAATTAAACACTCAATTCATATGATTAGCGAAATATTGTTTCACTCGTGTTATCATAACTTGTATTCAATTCATTTGAAACAATATTGAAGTCTCTATTCATTGCTAACTTATACTCAAAACATATTTCAAGTCTTTTCTAAACTTAAAACTCAACAAAAATTTAAAAATAAGATATTTTTGACACAAATTCCCAATTCTTGAGCCAAAAGTGTGTGTCAAGTGATGGTAAGGCATATAATTGGGATTAAATGTGTATATTATATAATATACTGTTATATACAGTGAATGAGTGAACACGACATCGATGTTAGCGTACAATCACTGTATGAATGGATTGTCGCCTCAACTCTTGGATTGCATTCAAAATTAATGCAATTTATATGAAAACATTCATTCAATCACTTGATTCTACACTTAATTAATACTGTTGTCTATCCATACAGTCAGTCCACTCGACAACACAAATGCATTCAATTTCTCACACTTTTTCACTCTCTGTGGGCAACACATGCGCTCTCTATGACACCGGTTAACACACTCTCACATCAATAATGGCAAGAATTTGTGCACAAGAATCGAGAATATTGTACATATCATACAATTTGTTAGAAAACTTATTTGTCCTAGTACTTTCACATTCCACCACAATATTTAACTAGTAATTTTAATTTGTAATAAATAAATAATATTTTTATTATCACCAAGTGATTTATGATTGATCAAATAATTTGCATACCAAGCAAACCTCAGGTCAATATTAAACAATACTTATAATTTAGCCTATCTTATGATATTCTAGTAGCATATTCTGATATTATAATTGGTAATTGAATGTGAACAGCTTTGCTTGATGATATTATTAAATAATGTATTGTAGCATATAGTTATAGGTATGTTATTTTATATTTAGCAAATATTAATATGTATACGGTAAATGTTATTTAAAAGAAAAATTCTTAATATTGAATCCAATTGTAAGGTTAAATAAAATATCTCGAATTCTGATAAATTATGGTTTATTAGGGAGCAATTAAAAATAATTAAGTAACTTGTCTTAATTAAATTATTTAGAATTAACTGATTGAATATCAGTGTGCTTGAATTGCTATTTAAATATATCGTATACTGTATGTACTGAAAACAATTACTTGTTAGTATCAATTACTGTATACTGTAGTACAATAAGGCTTAATTACAAGATTTTTGCACTTAATCTTGCACTTGCTCTTCTATGAAACAATTCATGCATATCTATAAATGATCAAGTTTACATATGCATTTTGCAACGCTAGGAATCTTTTTTAATTATAATAGCAATTAATCTAGTAAAGTTAATTTATATTTAATACATTTTGCAATATATCGTACGCGAAATAGCTTATCAATTTTTCAATGTTTCAAAGTTCAAATAATACGAAAGTTATCACTCAATACTCGGCTATTTACTCAACTGGTATAAAAAGAATCGATTTGATATCATTTGCTAGAGTATTTTGTAGTGAATTTTTAATGCTATTCAATACAATCCAAATGTATCCTAAACTCATTTTTCTGTATTTAAGTGTATTTTTGACCACATTTTGTGTCATCGATACTAAAGTTACAAAATATGTTGATTTAGAGTCCAAATTACATGATGTGATCGGAGATATACACGATGTGGAGGGTTGGGCCGCATGGGCTATGTATGACAATAGCATTAACACTACCGGGTACATTTTGGAATTTTCTTTTATGATAAATATTATATGCTATTTTACTTTACACTTTTTTACTTTAGTAACTAAAGTTTAGTTTCTATTGAAATGTTTGCCTGGGTTTATGATAAATTTACTTTATTGCCTAGATTACTCATTAACAAAACTTTTACCGGTAAAATCTTAAAAATAGTGATCAATAATTTTATTAAAAATACACAACACATACACAACTGTACTACAGTATAAACTTTTAATACTAAAGCTAGTGACTTTGAAACAAGCTAATATTTTATTACAATTAATCATACAAAAATATCATTTAACTATAAATATTAATAACAAATGTTAAAATACTGACCTGGTTGTTTTTTAAATGAATAGTTGGGCTCAATTGGATATACATTCAAATGGGACACTCAATGATTCACAACAGGCTTACTCGAGTGGACTCATTGAGGGCTATTTGACTGCCGATCTCATTAAGAATCACTGGAATAATAATATACAACACTTTTGCGATAACTCAACCGAATTCTGTAATAAATTATTTGCATTCATAGATAAAAACATTGAATTCATGAAATCACAAATTCAAAAATACGCCAAAACTGATGAATATTGGCATCAAATAGAGCTGTCATTCATTCAAGTGTCGGGTATTGAAGACGGATATAAGTCAGTTGTCGATCACATTAACCCATTGGGCCCTCGCATTGGTCTGAACGCAAGTGGACTCCTTTTGCTTAACCTAATCTCAGAATTGGGTGAATTTGAATATGCATTGAATCGGTCGCAAAAGACTATAGATTTATCTGACGGCCATTGCTCTGCTATTATAAGAGTTCTCGAAGATGGAAGTGATTTGTTTGTGTCTCACAACACATGGACCAGCTATTCAACAATGTTGAGGATTCTTAAGAGATATAATTTTAATTATAAGAATATTACCGGAAAATCGGTATCGTTTTCCTCATATCCGGGAATTATATTCTCAATCGATGACTATTACCTCATATCCAGTGGACTGGCGGTTCAGGAGACAACTATTGGGAACTATAACAACAGTTTGTGGTCTAACATAGTGGCCGATAATATTGTATTTGAATTCATCCGAAACACTGTCGCCAACCGAATGGCACGAACCGGAAGGGAGTGGTCGGAGATTTTCTCGCTATATAATAGCGGCACTTATAATAACCAATTCATGATCGTTGACTACAAGAAGTTCCAAAGGGGTACTAAACCATCGGATTTACCAAATGACGTGCTATGGGTATTGGAGCAATTACCCGGATATGTATACTATGATGATGTAACTCACGTATTAAGGGAACAGCATTATTGGCCCTCTTATAACGTACCCTATTTTAAATCTGTTTACGATTTAAGTGATCAGAATTCACAATATATCAAATATGGAGACTTTTTCAGTTACGACAAGACGGCCCGTGCTCTCATATTTAAACGCGACTACAAAAAAGTAGTGGACTTCACAACACTTTACGATTTTATGCGATATAATGACTTCAAGAATGACCCCCTTTCCCGATGCAATTGCACCCCTCCTTATACGGCTGAGTACGCCATAGCAGCGCGTTGTGACCTAAACGACCCGAACGGTCGCTACCCCTTCAGTACTCTTGGGTTCCGATCCCACGGAGCGACTGATGTGAAGATGACAAACAGTGAACTCTTTTCACGATTGGAAATGATTGCAAACAGTGGTCCCTCTTATGAAGGGCAGCCACCCTTCCAATGGTCGACCACTAAGATAGTAGGCGTTCTCCATAGCGGACAACCAGATGTATTCAAATTCCCACCCGTTCACGTCAAATGGACACCGTCTGACTTACACCCAATTGGCCTTGTTTGAAGTTAATGAATAAACAATTAATTTGATAGAATTTTTTAATTATTTAAATATAAAAGAAATGTGTTTGTTTATTTTTGTCATGCATTAATAAAAAGAGCATACTTATAGATGACTATGAACAGTTTTTGTTTAATAAGTTTCGGGGCTCTAATTTTACAAAATAATTTATCTTATTTTGATTAATATTTTTAATTATATATACTGTATAATTATCAAATTAAAGACTAAATACTAAAATACTAATTGTAATTATAAATTCTGAAATTAGATTCAATTGTGTGTTCATGAAAATATATGAATTTTTTAGAAACTTGGTGCATTAGGTGCATGGTGTATATGAAAAATAAAGTACAAGGTACATTTCTAAATAATTTACTTGCCTGTATACTCTTATTAACTAGCTCATTGCTAAAGTCTTTACTTAATAATTACAAATAAGTAGATAATTATATAAACTGAGTTACAAAATGATTGTTTTGCCCTATCACTTTTATCAAACAATTCAAGTTTAAATGACACAGATCAAATTATCAATTGGCTTTGTAACATTGGAATTGTTTTTAATTATAATAGCAATTGTACCTGTTTTAAATCCTTAGTATTTATAACACTTTGAAAAATCACATGCGAAATTACTTATCAATTTTTGATTATTTCAAAGTTCAAATAGCATTGATTCAATTATACCCAATGGAAATGTTGCCACTATTTACTCAAAAGCTATAAAGTAATCAATTTTATGTCATTTGTTAGTTTTTAATGAATTTATTACGATTCAATACTAATAAAATGTACAATAAACTCTTGTATTTTAGTGTATTTTTAACCATATTTTGTGTCATCGATACTAAAGTTACAAAATATGTTGATTTAGAGTCCAAATTACATGATGTGATCGGAGATATACACGATGTGGAGGGTTGGGCCGCATGGGCTATGTATGACAATAGCATTAACACCACCGGGTATCTATTCATTTTTAATTATTAAATTATTTTATTAAATCATTATGAAAATACTTCATATTGTAGTTTAGAAAATTTACAATAATTGAATTTTAAAATTATTAACCTGGTTATTTTATTAAATGAATAGTTGGGCTCAATTGGACATACATTCAAACGGGACACTCAATGATTCAATACAGGCTTACTCTAGTGGTCTGATTGAGGGCTATTTGACGGCCGATCTGATTAAGAATCACTGGAATAATAATATACAACATTATTGCGATAACTCAACCGAATTCTGTAATAAATTATTTGCATTCATAGACACAAACATTGAATTCATGAAATCACAAATTCAAAAATACGCCAAAACTGATGAATATTGGCATCAAATAGAGCTGTCATTCATACAATTGGCGGGTATTGAAGACGGATATAAATCAGTTGTCGATCACATTAACCCATTGGGTCCTCGCATTGATCTGAACTCCAGTGGACTCCTACTTCTCAACTTATTTGAAGAATTTGGTGAATTAGAGCAGGTGTTGAATCGGTCACAAAAGACTTTGGATTTGTCTGACGGCCGGTGCTCTGCAATCGTTAAAATACTCGACGATGGGAGCGACCTGTTTGTATCTCACAATAGTTGGGCCGGTTATTCAACAATGTTAAGGATTCTCAAGAGATATAACTTAAATTATAAAAATATTGCCGGAAAATCGGTTTCATTTTCCTCATATCCGGGAATTATATTCTCAATCGATGACTATTACCTCATTTCCAGCGGACTTATGGTACTCGAAACGTCTATTGGGAACTATAACAACAGTTTGTGGTCTAATATAGTGGCCGATAAAGTTGTGTTTGAATTCATCCGAAACACTATCGCTAATCGTATGGCCCTAACGGGTAGGGAGTGGTCGAAGATTTTCTCGCAACACAATAGTGGCACTTATAATAACCAATTCATGATCATTGACTACAAGAAGTTTCAAAGGGGTACTAAACCATCTGATTTACCAAATGATGTGCTTTGGGTGTTGGAACAGTTACCCGGATATGTCGAGTCGGCTGATGTAACTCACGTATTAAGGGAACAACATTATTGGCCCTCTTATAACGTACCCTATTTTAAATCTGTTTACGATTTAAGTGATCAGAATTCACAATATATCAAATATGGAGACTTTTTCAGTTACAATGTAACTCACGTATTAAGGGAACAGCATTATTGGCCCTCTTATAACGTACCCTATTTTAAATCTGTTTACGATTTAAGTGATCAGAATTCACAATATATCAAATATGGAGACTTTTTCAGTTACGATAAGACGGCCCGTGCTCTCATCTTTAAACGCGACTACAAAAAAGTAGTGGACTTCACAACTCTGTACGATCTTATGAGATATAATGACTTCAAGAATGACCCCCTTTCCCGATGCAATTGCACCCCTCCTTATACGGCTGAGTACGCCATAGCAGCGCGTTGTGACCTAAACGACCCGAACGGTCGCTACCCCTTCAGTAGTCTTGGCTTTCGATCTCACGGTGCGATTGACGTAAAGATGACAAACAGTGATCTCTTTTCACGACAGGAAATGATTGCAAACAGTGGTCCCTCTTATGAAGAACAGCCACCCTTCCAGTGGTCGACCACTAAGATAGTAGGCGTTCTCCATAGTGGACAACCAGATGTGTTCAAATTCCCACCCGTTCACGTCAAATGGACACCATCTGACTTACACCCAATTGGCCTTGTTTGAAATTAATAGATAATGAAATGAACACTCAATTTGATAATTTACAATTTTTAATTATTCCAACATTAAATGAATTTTAAATGATTTTCAAAAATAACATTTATGATTTTAAACAAAGACGTTTTAGTAATAGATATTAGAGTTACAAAAATACTATTAAATAATTTAATGATTTCTTAAAATGATATCCATGTTTGTTACAAGTCAGTCAACTTTTTGATTTCAATTAATTTATCAATAATTTTGTTATGATATTCAACACAAAATTTGATAGTTTTTAACTAGTACTTGATAAGTATGTTTTATGAGTTATAAATGACCGTATAATATAAATAGTTTGGTTTAGAATTAAAGGCAACAAATGAGATAACAAGTACTGTCAAATAAATCTTTAATTAAGTTAAGTACAAAAAATTAAAATTCAGGCGATTGTTGAGTATGTGTTCACACCGTTTGTTGTCGTATCGGAATGGGAGGTGTATTGAGTTGATCCAGATATTAATTTTTTCATTTGCTTAATTGTCTTCAAATCAAGGCCTAGATTTTTATTGCTGTTGTTCTTAAGACTCTTGTTATCACTTTGAGGTAATGGAGGTATTTCTGTGTAATTAAAAATGGATTGATGTCTACTATAAAAATCATAATTTTGTTCAAATAGTGAATTGTTTATATAATTATTATTATTCAGATTATTATCTAATTTGTCTTCTTTTTTATCTTTTGTAAACATTTTGAACAACATTAGTGTTGACACATTTTGACTTAATTTTCTCAGTCTCTTAAAAGGATTTGAAAGAGTACCTGAAATATGATTTTGAGAAATTATTTTTAAATTTCAATAAATATGATTACTATCTTAAATAATTTAGAATTCTATTATTAATGAGATTTTCAATAAATTTAATAATATAAATTTAAAATTACTAAATTAATTCCTAAATAAAATTAAAGCTTTAAATTGTGGTCTACCATTCATTATAAACTTTTTTGTTCAATTGTCTTAAGATTTATAAATTCAAATGTTAAATATATTTTTTATGTTTAAATTACAGGATATTTAATTACTGTAATTTTAAAATTGTTTTCTTTAAATTTATAATGAAAAAATATTTATAAAACAACAAACAATTAAATTACTTTCACTCCTATTTTAAACTTACATATTTTTACTATTATTATATGATTGTTATTATATTTAATTTTTAAAATATAAAAGAATATTATAATTATTTAGATCTATAAATATTTAGATATAATATAATAAATCCACACGAAAACTTATTTGTATTAAATTGAAATCTTAATCAACTTTTTATAATTAACCTAATTTAATTCAAACAATTGAAAATGAAATTATTAATAAAAGTGAACAGACCTGAGGACCCATTGTATTCGTTTTTAAAATATTTGTTTTGCATTTTTAAATTAACTCCAAATCAATATTATTTATATTTTATATAATGACTACTATTTAAAATTAGGATGTTATATCATTTTTGATGATATGAATCCTGGCAACAAAACCAAACATTTAGTGAATGGCACTGAAGAACATACAATATTACATATACAGGTACACAAACGTATACAAGATTACACAATTTATTTTAAATATTTAATTATATTAAAAAAATTTATAATGAACCTTTTGATAAAAAAATTTAACCTTTAAACTATATCAACTATACCATACAGTCCCCAATCTAATTCAAATTGTATTCACACATTAAAGTATGTAATTTCAACGTAACTCAAATTTAATATGAATATAGAGATATTTATATAATTATATCAGTAATTAACTTTCAGTAACTGTATAAATGTTTAAATAATAAATAATTGATGTTTTCGATACAAGAGAATATAATTTGAAATAATGAAGTCATAAAATGAAAATGAAAACATAATTGGATATTGTGATGTCTATAAAGTGCTCTATTTACTTAGTTATACACTATATCTATTAAATGCCACAAATATAAACTTAATTTATAAAACTCATGTTTTATTTAAATAAATGATAGAGACATTAATACAATGATTACGTACAACACGAATTGACATTAAATAATAAGTATCTAAATTGATAAGTATATAAATTTATTTTTCAAATAATTAAATTTTTCAAATAAATAATTCTTTTTATTTTATGCGGACTTTAAATAAGAAAAACTTTCAATCAATCGATCAAACTTTGGCCAAACGGCCGGCTTGGGCGTCGCTGACAGCGCCCCACAAATCAAATATAAAGTTATCGCTGAATCCAAACTCTTTGAGGTCCGAGTTATCAATGGCCACAACAAACTCGTGCGGATTGGTCTTGAGTTGTGCCAAATCCCAGATTTCATTGGCCAACTCGTTGTCATTGATTCCCATGAATGACTCCAACAGTCCATTGATGCGATCCAATGCCGCTTTGATCACATCCGTGGGCATCGACTCGACGACCGGCGGTCCCTTCTTCCGGATTCTCAGCGTCTCTTTTCCCGATCCGTACGATGGCATCGATGGCGACGACTTCCGAGACGACGACTCACTTCGCGGACCAATACTTTCTGTCGATATTAGTTTGTTTTAATAGTGAATGTTATGTCAAATAAATCAAATCATATGAAATGTGAAACAAACGGAAACTATTTTTGAAGGGCTCGATGAGTCTAATGATGAAAGTGGTGCCTAATTTGATGTCTTTCAAAGTCTTTGCCACTTCGAAGTGTCGCAAACCAACCATACTTTCGTTATTGATTTTCTCGATGTGATCGCCGGCCTATTGTTTTGAATGAAATTTTAATTAAACTATTATTTTCATAACTAATCAAATGTATGATTGTGTGAGACCTCAATGAACTTGATCTGATGGGCAGCGCTGCCTTCTTTGACTTTTTTGATGAATGCATAACCGTTTCCGTTGTCAGTAATGGTTAGTCCCAAGTATTCGTCAGTTTTAGTCATTTCTAACTCTTTTCGCTGTCCTTTACGATGAATGAAAATAAAGTCATCCAGACCTATTTGGCCACCAAGAAGTCTATCCATATCTACTTTATGTGTGTTTAATGTGCAGTAAAGGATCTGCAATTAAAAGTCATTTATAAATTATAATTAATTTTATATAATTTATGCGTTAAATTAATTAAGATTATCGTAATTATGAATAATAAAGTTAATTAAAGTTAATTTTTAAATTAAGGCCAACAAATTTCCCTCAGTTTATTTTATTCAAAATATTCACTAAATTATTTATTTTTCTTAATTCTTATAAGTGATTATCGTTTATAAATCGGATTTCTTTGACCAAAAAATTATACGCCGGTATTAGTCTAATAAATATAATTTTAAAATTCAGAGGACATGAGAGTATAAGTCATATATCCTTTAGCGAGGGGTTGTTAGCCAAAAACCAGGAAATAATGACATTTGTTATTATGATTTGAAACATTTTTGAATAAATTCAGTCATGCAATGGACGGGCTTTACATCCGTCTAATGGCTTTACAGTAGTTCAGCATTTGGTTATAAAAGATACTTTCATTTAGTGGTAACAATGACTTTCAACTGAAAAAAATTACACAAAAGTTATTAACTTATTTTATTTGTAAAATCTGACTGAATCTTGTGGACTTTAATCCTAGACTAGGCTAACAAAGATCATGTGAACTTCAATTGAATTATTAAATTAAAAGATTTTATGAATAAAAACCAATTCTTTTGTATTGCATTAATTAAAATTTTATGTTTTTTCAAAATTACTCATTTAATTAATGTATTTCAAAATGATATTCAGTACGACATGATAGCAGATGTCTGGAAAAATTCCATTTCATGTTAAAGTTTGTATAAATATTGATATTAATTAACAATTGTTTTCGTTTTCTTTTAACAATCATTAGAACTTGAAATACAAGACTATAATTGAATCGAAAGATCTTATAATTAAGTTGTCATAAATAGATAGCATACAAACAATTGTTATTTCGACAATATTAGATAGCATAATAAAAATGCATAGCTATAATTTACGATTCAATAGACTTTGGAAAAGTGTTAACCAAAGCGTTGAGTCATTTATAATAATTTTTTAATTTGTCTTCAATTTATGTTATCTATTATTAAACCGAAGAATTGTGTCAATAATGAAAGTAAGAACGAATATATTAAGCAAAACATAATATATTATTTAGAAATGCATTTTCATGCGTGAAATATAAGATATAAATTTTGATATAAATGAATGAATGACTGAAAATAATGTGAATAAACTTCAAAATATCAAATCTTCTCATGAACTACATTTTCATAACTTTTTTGGTTTACTGTATAGTTTTGTAATAGTTCCCAATTAATTATAACTGTATTTCAGTAATTAAATTAATTTGTAGAAATTTACGTGCATATGCTATTAAATATTTAAATATATAAATTATTGCTAATTATATTGGATTTATTTTCATCTCAAAAATATTTGCGCGAAAACAATGACGAAGTTTTTATGATAACCATATGAATCATGATTTGCATTATAATTGCATATATTATGGTAACAACGTTTCATTAATCAATTTAATGCAAGAAAATAATACAGCAAATTAACAATACATTTCTCAATAATAATTACCATATCTTATTATCTACTTTTATTTTTGGCAATTAAAATAACATAAAAATAAATATAATACAGTATTCAATAAAGAGGTTTAAAATAATTTATACAATAACGTAAAAATACACTATAAATAAGGCTTTCCTTTATTTTATCTGTTGTTAAATTGAGACAAAACCTGACCAATAATTTTCATTGCAAAACATACGGTATAATAAATGTTTTGGTGAATTACAATATGATAACCATTTTATTAATACTAATTATAAGATAATAGCTATATATTTTTCGTATATAAAAATATTTCATAAGGATTTATTTCCTTTTATCATGTTAAAAAATTTATAATACAATCGTACCATAAATACTCTCAAATTTGTATCATGAGACTGTTTAATAATTACTGTATATTGTAGTAGGTTACAATAAATATTCTATAAATTATTTTATAAAGATATATTTAAAATATTAAAATCTCATTGTTTTAAAATCATAATTTTAGTAATTTAAGGGTAAAGTAAAACAACTGTTTATATAATTTCTAAATTTAAACAACGTTGAAATGTTTTTTCCTTAAAGACCTAATAGTCTCAAAACCTTCAACTGTATGTAAATTATAGTCAAGAAAAATAATAATATAAATTAGTTTGTTGAGAAAAATGTAGTCATTCTCTCATAAATAGTTACAGTATTTAGACATTTGTTTAAATATAAAATAGTTTTCAAAAAGTTGGTCTAATTTTTAAAGTCCTATTAAGTAGTAATGAAATAATTATAACATTTAATGATTAATGTCTCTGAATCTCTGAATCATAAGAATTATTATTATTTCAACCATTTTTTATAACAATTGAATCAAGACTTTATGGCTCAACAAATATGAAATATTTCTTATGTTATAAAGCGTTTCAAAGCCTTTAAAACTGTTGTTTGTTTGTTAAATAATATGAGAACCACTTGAGATCATCAAAATTTCACACAAAACCAAAAATTTTAAGATTATGACAGACATTATCTGGTAATCACTGAGCAATTTTATGAGGTAAATAAAAACTCAAAATACAGTTTTATTTGGTGTTAAAGGTTTATACAAAATCGTAGCCTATGTTAAATTAATGTAATACTGGTTCAATAGATACTGACACATTAAATAAATTTATATCAATACATGTATTTAATCTTAATTTAATCATAAAAAGATAATCAAAGTATATTTCAATAACAATTATATCTATAGTTATTATTCAAAGTAAGTCTACTGTAATCCTAACAATAGTTGTAACATTAGTAATGAGAAAACTATTAAACTTTTAACTCTCTGTTATCACAGTTTAGATAAAGTTGTAAAAATTATGTTTGATTGCATTCATAAGGAATAATCAAAAACTGCTTTATCTTTCAGTGTATTTCACATAATAATGGTTTTTAACGTAAGGTATTTGAATAGTAAAAGACTAATAAATGCAATTATAGCAAAAAAGTAAGACAAACCAATTAACAGTAACTCACTTCAGACGCTGGGATATTAAAGTTTTCGCCGATTCTCTCATACAGTTCCCTAATATTTGAGAAATTGGATACCTGTGCCGTATGACTGCCCTCAGCCAACTGGCACTGGAATACTAACTTCGGGGGAACTGTTTGTCCACTTTTATTGCCATTACTATCACTCCTATTGCCGTTTGTATTCTCCCCGCGATTGTTATTATTATTATTATTATTTGACATTTTACTCAGATTTTCATTAACTACTCCACCATTGATCGAAAGGTCCGGTGATTTCGGTTTTTTACCCCCAAAAATGGGCATATTTTTTGGCTTTTATATTATTCTTCACTATTGTATTCAGTTATTATAATAAGTGGTAATATCTTGTTATATCCTTATCCCTGGCAGTCGATCACACATTTGTGGTAAAGTTTTTGCACATTCACTAAAAGTTATGAAACTATAGATTTCTCATAGATATTGTTCACGTATGACCACAAATCAGTTATATTTGGCAAATAGTGTACTAAACTTCATTAAATGATAAAACGGTTGTTTGAATCATCGTTTTTGTAATGTTTACGACTTTACACCCATTACTATGAGAACAGACTTCCAGTCAAATGAATGGCAAAAATATAGTCAAACAAAACGCAAATTAGCTTTTGTTGTAGAGTTAGATCATTCAAAACAAACTTTTACGGTCTGTGAATATACACCTGCGCACAGGTAGGGCAGGTATTCAATGGTTTTGGTATTAGACAACAGATTGTAGTCATGGCTTTACAGTTTTATACATTAATTTCAAAAATATTGTCTAAGGTATGGTAGAAAAGAGTTAACCTGATACGATAGTCTAGGTATGGTAACATATCCTGTTAATGAATATTTACTGAAAATTCAATATAACCTTATTTTAAATGTTCAATTATGGTCAGTGAAATTATGGTAAATGTTTTCCATTAATATTAAGTTTTCAATTTATTTGGGTTAATAGAAATGTTGACTATATTAAACTCGATAAATACAGTATTACAAAATCAATATACAATTTCAAAAGTAACTATAAGCTAATAATTTTTTAAGGGATTGCTAATTTAAAATGTTTTTTATTATTTCAATTGCAAGTTTTAATTTTTTAATATAAAAATCATTAAAATTAAATTTTGTGCTCTGTAAAATATCTACTATAAATAAGTATTATAATAATTGAATATATTTTTTATTATTTTAATAATATTTGCACATAATAAGGTTATTTATATATTATATTTAATATAAAACTTGATTTTATAGACATTGAGAGTGAATAAAAAGTATTTTCATACAATTCTTATTTACACAAAAAATTCTTTTATAGTTTAAAAATAATTTTAATTCAAATATTTATTTGAGTACAAACATATTATATTTAGAAAAGCTGTATAACTATTTATGAATTAAATTAAATTTTGATGAAGAATTTTATAAAAAATATTGATAAGATTTACTATTATTAAAAAGATTAATTCAATTTGTCATAACTGTTGAACACAACTGTTGTTTGACAACAGAATTGGCATCATTTCAATGCCCGCATCCATACAACTGAACAAATAAACGGAAATCATTTTTAGATATTATCATTATTGAAAAATACTCCAATTAATAGTTATTTTGAAGAGTCATTTCAAATAAGTATAACATTTTCAATAAAAACAAATTGCTAACTTTCAATGAGAGCAAGCAGTTTGTAATATCTAATATTATTTCAGATATTCATATTAATGACAAAATGATTGAAATAATTAAAATATTAGTAATTTTAATATTCTGGATCAATTTAAGTGACAGTCAGTCGTCAGATATTCTTTATTTCCCATTAAGAGAGAGACTTCCCATTGATGTGGGCTATGAGTGCGAGAGACGTCTACAACAGGACAGTGGGTTCCGGCGCTGTCGGGAATCGGCGTTAGACTACTGGTACACAAACGATGACCACTATAGAGTGAAATACACGTGTTGCTACAATTGGGATATTTTTGATTGTATGGATTACGCCCTCAGAGATCTTTGTTCATTCAAGACATCGGACATCGACTACAGGACTATTGAGATGAAAAGAGATGAATGGATTGAGTACTATGAGAGCTATCAGTGCAATGACTATAAGTATGGATCATTCAAATGCCATTTCCCCGGTTGGGCCATAGCTTTGATTGTAATCTTTGGACTCGCATTAGTTATCGGTATAGCATTTGCTGTCTTTTATATGATCCGCAGAAATCGGTTTAAAAATAATGGCAAATAAATTGTTCTCAATTCTCGTACTATTCTCACTGGTAATAAAAATATTATTATATTTTTTTAATTTAAATATTCACTTATCATTTATCTCATTTTATTTGTGTTAAGTTTCTCAAATTTTATTTATTGTTTATATTAAACTATATCTCAGATATTGATTTTAAATGTTCAGACATATTTCATAATTTTCATTTAATCAAATTCAATACAAATAAATTGTATTGTACTGTAAATTATATTTTTTAATTTTCATTGGTAAAAAATGAAATATTATTTACACAATAAATTATAAAATATTTACTGATTTGTTTAATGTGTTAAAATTGTTCAACAAATTATATACGATATATAAAAAATGTTATATTTATTTTTGTATTTATTAAAAACCCATATTAAAATGATTATTAAAAAGAAAATAAAATATTACTAGATAAACAATTCAATCGTTTTTATTATAATTAAATAATTATAAATAATATCTTTAAATTCTTATAATTATTTATAGATATTTAACATATTAAAATTTAATAAACAATTAGAAACAAACACTTTTTAGATAAACGTTAAATTCCTAAACTTGTAGACTGTTATAAATTGGGATCTCATGTGTTATCAAACCCGCATAGACTATCATGGCCATAATTAATTAAATTACATTATATTACTGTATATTTTATGTAAAAATTAAAATTTATTAACAAGTAAGGCCATTATTTTTACATTACTATAAAAGACTAGCACAAATTTAAATTTAAATTATATAAAAATAGTTCACTAACACAGACATTAAAGTAATGAAAGTTGTAAAAATGTTATCAAATAAAACACAATTTTTAATAACGTTAATACTATTTGTATGGATCGGTAAGAGCTGGACGACAACGGAGACCGAGACTGTGTGTCCGGACAATGAGGGCATATTCGCGAACCCTCACGATTGCCATTCATTTATTTTATGCTCAAACTATAAGCCACAGATCAAGCCGTGTCCCGACAATCTTCAATTTAATCCAACCCTAAAAGTGTGTGACTTTCCCGAACACAGCGGTTGTAATGACGGCCACAAAGTTAACACATTTGAGTGTCAAGAGAATGACCGCCTATTTCAGGACCCATCCGACTGTCACTCGTTTTACATGTGTTCAAACGGAAGGTCATATAAATTGCAGTGCCCTGGTGGTCTCATATTCTACCCAAACACCAATCAATGCGATTTCCCACAAACCAGTGGTTTCTATTGCTTTGATTCGCGCAATAAGTTTGCCAACTCTAGCGACTGTACGATGTATTTGGATTGCAGTCAACCCATCTATGGGTACGCCTGTCCTAAGACATGTCCAGACAATCTTCAATTCAATCGCTACACCGAGGAGTGTGTTTGGCCTGAGAAGAGCTGGTGTCTCGTCGATGATAACAACTTCGACGACATCTCCAGCGACACCGCCATCGACGTCAACGATACCACCGATGATCCCAATGATCCTAACGATGATCTCAACTGATTGTGTCATTACTTGTATTGCAATGCTTTATATAATGTTTTGTATCATTTGATTCTCATTTAAAATCATTTTCAAACTAGTAAACTGTCCGATCATTTTATAGCCTAATGCAAATCATTAATCAAAAGTTATGTTTCTTATAATTTGTATAGTTTTACAAACTTTTCTAATAAAATGCAAGTTTAGGGGAGTTTTGTGTATCTTTGAAATAGTTGTCGTATTTTACGAATAAATGAATTGTTTGTGAAAACTATAGAAACACTAAACATATGATTGCTTGCAATGAATGCATCAAACAATTCATGCATTCATTGAAAACTCACTTCAAAACACAATTCAAATCACAATTAAAGCCAAAGATTTTGTGTTCACTGTAGACATGAACTAACCCGTTGTGGCCATCACTGGACTATCACATCCCACACACAATGGTGTCTAAGATGTTGTTTCTGAAATATTTGTCACTATTAGTGCTGACAATACAGACGACAACATTAGTAATGATATTAAGGTTTTCGCGGATCAGTTACACACCAAATGAATCCCATTATATCAGTAGTACTGCTATAGTGTTGAGTGAATGCATCAAACTTGTGGTCTCTCTCCTCATACTCGCACTTCAGTCCAATTGTGAGATAATCACCACAACCACATCCACTCACTCACCATCTCTTTGCCTGTCTTTAGGTTCATCTCAAAAAGTGTTACAACTCTTGAACAATGAAGTGGTGGCCAAACCTCGAGAGACGGCCAAACTCTTGGTACCGGCGCTGTTGTACACCATTCAGAATAACCTCCTATTCCTAGCCCTCACTAACTTAGACGCCGCCACATATCAGGTCTGTCTCTGGTCTCTGTGACCATCGCTTGTGTCCATTGACTAACATATGGCCAACTGTTTTGTACCATTAGGTGACATATCAGCTGAAGATCCTGACGACAGCCCTGTTCTCCGTGTTTATGCTTCACAAGAGACTGGCTGTCAATCAATGGCTATCATTGGTATTACTCACGATTGGCGTCACTTTAGTCCAGTGGCCCCAAAGCCCTCCTGAGAGTCCGTCCAACAAATTGGATGAAATGTCTGAAGCGATGACCGGTGCGGAGGAACCGGTGGGCAACCGGTTGTTGGGAGTGACGGCTGTGTTGGCCTCATGTTTCTCGAGTGGCTTCTCCGGCGTGTACTTCGAGAAGTTAGTCAAATATACCTCTCAGTCCCTATGGATCAGAAACACACAAATGGCACTCTTCTCAGTCGTTATCGCATCCATTGCTATGTTTTTACAAGACTTTGATCTCATTTACGCCAATGGCTTCTTTCAGGTGTCCTTTCTATCTATAAATTACTTATATTTTAAATATTCATTATATGAATGTTATATATTAAGGGATACACATCGTTGACATGGATTGTGGTGTTATTGCAAGCATTTGGTGGTCTCGTAGTGGCTATTGTTATGAAATACGCCGATAATATTCTCAAGGGGTTTGCAACCTCCATATCCATCGTATTATCCACTGTTTGCAGCGTTTACCTGATGGCAGACTTTTATCCCACAAATTCCTTCCTTTGCGGTGCTTTTATTGTCATATTAGCCAACATTCTGTACGCCTGTTAGA
>CAJPVJ010000538.1:0-23493 GCA_905397405.1 Oppiella nova
AGTGTTAGGCTACCCGCCCGGGTATCTAAAGCAGGCACAGGTGAGCACACTGTCCATCTTCGACGACTCCGCGCCCACCGCCGGCGCCAAAGAGGACGGAGAGATACCGGAGCCGTCGACCTCTGCCACAGCCAATGGCTCAGGGGTTCAGTACAATAAGGACTCGTTCGTCGAGTACCCGGGCTTTAATACACCCGTTCCCACAGGCATTAGAGATGTATGCGCTTTGAGTTGATTCCTTCTGGTGATGTCTGTCTGTGTCTTATGATTATACCTCTTGTAGGACTGGTATTACCTGCGAATGCCGCCGATGTTAGAGCAACAGCAGCTGAAGGAGGCGCTCAAGACTATGCACGTGACAGAGCCGGTGCCCTACAAAAGGAGGCGTGCGGTAGAGCCCACGTCCACCACGACCTCCAGTTCCCCGTTTAAATCGCCCGATTCCAGTGAGTTCTTGGATTTGTGTTGAGTTATGACTTAATTGTGGTTTTGTTTTGTGTCTCAAGAACTCGACGACAGGTCAACGAGGGATACGAACAATGGTTTCGCGAATGGGAAGCAAACGAGTGGCGAATCGGAAGATAATGGTTTGAATGCAGCGAAATGTGAGCCAATTGTGAGCAAAGAAGCTGAAGATGTCGTCACAATCAGCGACGAGTCGGCCGATGAGGTGTCGGACGTGAATGACATGAATGGCAGCAAATCGTCGCTGAATTCGCTGAACGAAAGCACTGACAGCGCGAGGAGACTGAAGATGATAGCGATGGGGAGTCCGATGCCGGCGTCCGAACGGCCCGTTAGGCCGTCCCTCGAGAAGTGGTCGGAAGGCATGGGAGAGCTGTTGTACTTCGAGAATATTCCCAACTATACCGGGAATTACAAGAATAAAATGAAGGGAATTATCGACAAAATAAGGCTAAAGAATAGCCAAACGTAGCGCACAATTAGACTATAATTAATGACAAATAAAATCTATTTTGATTTCATTATATGTTTATGTCTTTCCATTTCATGTGTAAATTGCATTCATTTGTATTTTTAATTGTATAATACTTTATGCCTGAAATGCAAATCAATTGTTACAAATTTATATTCACTTTTAAATACATAGACATTCATGATATGAAATAAAGTTTGCCTACAATTTTGAATTAAATTCAATCCTAAACCGTTATATCAAAATTACAGTCATTTTTCATAAGTTAAAACTTTTTTGACTTATTTAAAAATTATTCAATAAATCCTCAAATGATATGTTAATGGCTAGACATACGAGACATGCACTCCTCTATGAGTTATGTTTTAAACTTTACTTTAATAGCAATTCAATACAGAAATAAATATTTTATTAGTTTTAAAAATAATGATTTGTATATTTTATTAACCATTAATTACTAAATTTAGATGTGAACGTAATGTATAGTCTATCAGGATTGTGGGCACCGGTAGGTCGTGGTGGGCAGCAGTGAACGTGTTTTGAATGGATGTCTCGACTTAAATCTCGACTTGAATTAAAGAATTTTAATTCAAAAAATAAAAGTTATAAAACTCCAATTCTTTTAATGTTTCACAAATAATATAAAACAGATCAATTAAATACAATAGATGTTTAACACTTATATTTCAAAATAATATATTCAATCATAACATTTAACCGAATCTTTAAATCATTTGGTTTTTGAATGAATTATTCATATGTTTTTGTAACCAATTCTTGTGAATAAATGGATTTTATTGAAAATATTTTCATACAAATACAGTGTTTAACAATTGGGTTCACATATAATTAATGAATCCTAAATTAACACTAATATTAAGTTGGAATCAATGGTCTTATGGTAAGAATCTATGGCTTATCATAAGGTCGCGGAATATATATTCTTAAATCGTTTATCCTTTTCAGGAATCTGTAGACTCTTATCAAGTGTTGTCTTATTCTGTATTTCTTTCTTACTTTTCACTCCTTTCTTGTGTTTAGAGCCTGTCTTCTGTCCGCTGTCTTCTAACTTCTCGCGAGTGTCTGTTTTATGGTCTCTGTCTTTGTCGGAAACACTGGACCCACTCGTCGGTCGTCTGAAGATGGCATACGTCGAGCCAAACACCAGAATAATAAAGACTACGAAAGTCAGTACAGCCGACAAAGTTATGACAATAGCTCTGCCGATGATATCACCGCAAAGAAGATCAAAGATATGGTATATCTTATCAGCAATCGGACGACAATCGGCGGCACTTCTGGAGATCTGTAGCCTCGCGAACGTGGCGTTCATTCTTGTGTCCAGACCTGTGGTGACAATGGAGATGACATCTCGAAAACTCTGTGGACACGCAATGCTCTTATTGGTCGACAGGTCTATGAATGGGATGAAGAGACCGACGATTTTGGTGCCAGTCTTGAGAAGCGAATCCGTGGTATTGCAGTAGATATTGACCAATTTGTTGAGTCCATTGGAAACCAATTCGTATCCCCTGTGGGCTGTGGTCAGCGCACTCTCAGCCGTGTCCAGCATATCGTTGACCTTCAGCTCTTCCACCGGACACTCGAATAAGTACTTCCAGAGGACGGTGTCGTTGATCTCATCTTTCAAGAAGTCTTTGGCGTCAATACAGAAGTCCGACACGAATACCGTTCCGCCGATACCCAGAGCACACATACCGGTGTTGATGACGAACCCTATGATCGCGAAGAATGCGAAGAATGCCAGTAAATGGTGGGACCGACAGCTGATGCGGTCGTAGGCAATGTCCAGATATATGATAACTCCGATGACAATCATTATAAGACATACGGCGCTCATGAGGGCGACCATAACGGCGGCGGTGTTGGACAGTAGGTAACCGTAAAGATTGATAGAATAGGGATAGATGTCGACGTCTGTCCGCATGAGACCCAGAGTTGGAAAGTTTGCTTTGAAGATGTCTTCAGTGATGTGGTCCAACTGATCCAAGACATTATCCGAGGATTCAGTGAAGTTCCTGACCCTCGCTGGTAAGAGACCATAGGAGGAGATCCTGTCGACCAGATTCTTGATGAGCTGTTTGATGTTGAATCCGCTGAAGACGTTGACGCTCTCGAGGGCAGCCCTCACGCCGTTGAACCAATTGACAGCTTCTTTGGCGGACTCGAGTACTGTCGCCAGTCTGTCGTATATCTTCAGTACGTTATAGACATCTATGGCTAGGGTTAGGCCACAGAGGAACAGGAGTCCAAGGAATGCAAACATACATACCTTCCCTATACCTAAACAAGAATTGGTGTCAGTTTTGGACACAACTATCAAATCTAATCGATTTTCTCGTATTAAATACCGAATTCTGTATTAATCTTCTCATTACTGTCTGTGGATTTCTTTTTGGAGGTATTCCTCAGGAATAGACGAATGACTAAAAAGCCAGTGAATGCCAAATACACGACAAATACAGCGATCATTACAATCATGAAGAATATGGCAAAACAGGCAACGGATGTGATGTAAGTCTTGCTGTCGAAGACGAATGAGTTGTCGACTGAACGCAATGTATAGTAAAAGTGCGGCAATTCATGGAAAAACTGGACACCAGAAGAGATCTTGTAGTGTCTTTTGCCGGTATCGTTATTTCGCTCGTAAGCCATGGTTTGAGATCAATGTCAACCAAAATATATAGTCTGGAAAACTGCTTATAATTAAATCGGTAGAAACTTTCAAATTGTTTTCGTATGAATTGCTATTTGATTGTAAGTCGCGTTATAATTATCATAATAGAAACCTTTCAAACAAATTGAATATTATTAGTGTATAAATGGATAAAACTTTTTATGTATAGAAGTATAGAGTATACGAGTGGCCAGTTATGCACTTTATATCTGTTAATAATTACAAATTTGTACAAATACTGGTTATGCATCTATTTATTAGGCTCTAAGACTATTTGTCTTCACTTTATTATATTCCTCTTTAATCCAGTTGTGAAGCGACAACTGTTCCAGAGTTGGCCTGTCTTTGGGATTGGGCTCATAGATCTGTTTCAAGAAATAATATAAATGACAATTTTTTTATTTTATAATTATAGCAATTTTATAAAATAAAATGTAATCGTAAATGTATTTTATGAATAATCACAACATTTATTAAATTTGACACAAATAATAATTTTGCTAAAATGTGTAAATTGTCTGAAGGGGTCAATGAGTCTTAATTAGACTTCAATGAGAAGGTGTTGTCCAACATCTGGATCCTAATCTCATTGATGTTTGAGTGGTCACTGCATTGGCACTGAACGGCATAATACTCTGTCCTATACTTTGCCACCACTTGTCCGCACTGAAGACATCTGATCTTCAAATCCTTGTAATAATCAATGGATTGCTTTTCATACGACAATAACTCAGACATCCAGGGCTGGGGCTCTATAAATACTCGGCCACAGGTATCGCCTGTATTTCCGCCACTATTCCTGAGCACATGGAGCTCGTGGAACAACTCCTCGCCACATTTCTTGCAGACATACTGTTTGCCTAAATTCAAAGGACGGGTAGTACTCTCGGCCATCTCGAGTCTCGGGAAGTATTGGTCCAACTTTTTGACGGGAAAGGTATGCAGTGAATGCATTTCTCTCATATGATGTCGGAATTCCTTGTTGTTTGCGTCCAAACGAAAGCCCATCCCTTCCCATAACCCCAACTGAGCCACAAATCCATGGTTTGGCCAAATGATAGGACGCCGGCACTGAACCAACGCATGGATCTCTTCGTACGTCTTCCGCCGCTTTTTCATCAGATAAGAGCAGACTATTGTCGTCGATCGGGACACACCTGCCACGAGTGCACCAGAATCCCGATGCCCGACACCACACACTTGTCAATGATGTCGTACGCCTCCGGAGAGTGAGTCAAGAGGTCTTCGCGTGGCGAGTCGTCCGCTTGAATCCAGTGGTATCTAATGCCACCGATTCTGTCCTTTGCCTCCATTTCATCGGATATAACGGACAGAATGGTTGCGATGTCAGCCTTTGTCAGCTCTTCAGGGTCTTCAGTCGCTTCTATAGCACCCAAGTATAGGACGCCATCGATTTGATCCATTCTTCCCACGAGATTAAAGTCTGAGATATTCATAATATTTGTTTAACATCTTGCCTTGGTGAAAATCTCAGTGTTGGCTAATCTATTACTTTTGATACCTTTTCACGGATTAACAAAATAAGTTATTTAAAACGTGTGTAAACCTAAAACCATTTAAAGGTTTTTACTAAATAGCGCTTACTGTATTTAAAATTTTTATTAAACTTTTACAATGAACATGCACAATCATCTCAATGAATTTATTAATATTAAAGTATGATAGAAGTTTACTAAATGTTTTATATAAGTAAACGCTATTCAGTAAACACCTTTAAAATTTAAAGTTTAAATGGTTTTAGGTTTACACACATACTCTTGAAATACATAATACATAAATTGAAAACTATTTAGCATTTCTAATTCAACTCCATTCAACACTTATACTGAAAGTTTTATAACTTTTCATTTATTTAAGACTTGAGTTTTAATAGTTTATTAAGTTATCAGTGAAACCTTTTTTGAAATTAACTTTTAATTTAATTATAAATCACATTTAAATAAACTAATCAATCGGCTCTAAATCATTTTAAATTTTATTATATAAGCAATTTGAATACAAATACAAATATCTATAAAGAATTTAACAAATTTACCAGAATATCAATATTAATAGTTTTCAATATACAAATTTGCACTAATATTCAGTTTTATTAAATCAGCGATTTTATGGACTTATTCTGTAATACTTTTGTATTCATGAGGTTATCGTCACTATTCTGTGCACTATTTACTGCTGAGTGTCTGTCTTGTGGTCACTTCCAGTGTCTGAAACACTGGTCCCAGTCGTCGATCGGCCGAAGAAGGCATACGTCGAGACAAACAGTAATACAATAAACGCCACGAAAGTCAGTACAGACATCACGAAAGTGATGATCGCTTTGGCGACGATATCACCGCAAAGAATGTCGAAAATGTGATACAACTTATCGTTTACTTCGCGACAATCGGCGGCACTCCTGAACGTCTGCAGCGTCTCTATCGTCGAGTTGATCCCGGAATCCAGTCTTGCGGTAGTATTGGCGACAATGTCTCGAAGACTCTGCGGACACGTAATGCTATTACTGGTCGTGAGGTTCACGAACGGCACGAAGAGATCGACGATTTTGATGCCAGACTTGAGCAGCGAATCCGTGGTATTGCAGTAAAAGTGCAGTAATTTGTTGAGTCCGGTGAACATCAAATGGTAACCCCTTTGGGCGGTCGTCAGCCCACTCTCTGTCGTCTCCAACAGTCCGTTGATCTCAAACTCCTCGACCGGACACTCGAATAAGTACTTCCAGAGTGAGGTGTCGTTGATCTGGTTTCTCAAGTAGTCTTTGCCATCGATACAGAAGTCGGACATGAATACCGTTCCGGCCAACCCTAGCGCACACATACAGGTGTTGATGACAAACCCTATGATCGCGAAGAACGCAAAGAATGCTAACAAATGGTGAGTCCGGCGACTGATGCGGTCGTACGCGACGTCCAGATATATGGTAACCCCGATGACAATCATTGTAAGACATACGGCGCTCATGAGGACAATCATAAGGGTGACGATGTAGGCTATTGTGTAACCGATGAGATCGATGTAATAGGGGTAGACCTCGACGTCTATTCTCAAGAGACCAAGAGATGGGAGGTTTGGCTTAAAGATTGTCTCATCGATTTGATCCATAGCTTCGACGATGGAGTCGGCGATGTTTGTGATGTTTTTGACGATCGGAGGCAACAGTTTATAGGAGGAGATGGTGTCGACCAGATTCTGGATGAGCTGTTTGATGTTGAAGAAGCGCAATACGTTGATACTCTCGATGGCATCCCTCACGCGGTTGAACCACTCGATGATGCCATTGGTTAACACGAGTACAGTGGCCAGTCTGTCGTACATCCTGATTAGGTTATAGACATCGATTGCCATTGTCAGCAAAGTTATGAATACTAGTGCCAGGAATGCAATCATATATACCCTCCCTATACCTGTACACAGGAATTGGTGTCAGTTTTGGACATAACTATCAGATCTAATGACTTGTCATATATTATACCGAATTCTGTATTGATTTTCTCATTCTTGTCGACCGTTTTCTGTTTGGGAGTATTCCTCAGCCATAAGAATATGAGTAAAATACCGGCAAAAACCAAATACACCACTAATATAGCGATCATAAGAATGCCGAAGAATGCACCGAAACAGGCGATGGATGTCATGTACTCCTTGCTGTCGAAGTTGAACGAGTTGTCGATGGTGTCCAAGTCAGTGAAGAAGTGGGGCAATGAGTGGAACCAATTGGCACCGTATGCTAACTTATAATCCCTTTTGCCGGTATAGTTATGCCTATCATAAGCCATGGTTTGGTTAAACAGTTAAACAGATTCCAAACCCAAAATCTTTACAAAATTATAAATCTTTAACTAACGGTTAAAACATTTAAAAATGTCTCTATTATTAGCAAACACTCAGTATATTATACTGTATTACAAATTTTATAATCGCGATGGTTTTCTAATTGTTTAATATTAGAAAATAGTGTACAATATAATGAAATTGAAAACTCACTCAAACTCTTATACAAATGGACAGACATTGAGATCATTAAGAATTCATAGGAAACGACACATTGATTGATAGTCACCAATGAAATGATTGATCGTTTATTTATGCATTTAATTAAATTACAGGTTAATCTCAAAATTATTTTGATTATAAATTTTATATTATAATATGCTTTACAGATAATAAATAATTGTAATTATAATCATATGGCAAAATGGTAAGCGAGTGTGTGCTTAAAAAAATACGATTTAAAATCAATTGAAAAGTGAACCTGGGGTTAAGTAAAATACAATTACCATCAGAATTACTTCACCGTTACATAAAACAAATGTTTTGTTTTGTCAACGATTTCATTAAAACACAATTAAAACTCACGACTGGTTTTGGCGTTTTGTTTGCTGTCAGATACTATACACACGACTCCGGCAGCAAATCATATAAATTATATTAAATTCAATTAAAAAAAGTAATAAATAAAAGAAAAACACAAACAATTGGACCAAAAAATACGTTCAACCAAAACAAACGTTAGTTAACCGGCCAGGGATTGCCGGGCCAGGGGTCAGGCCTTGGCGTGAACACTATTATAATGCTTACGCATATTGCCCTTCTCGACAAACCGCTTCTCACAGCCAGGCCACTCGCATTTGTGCGGTTTGTCGCCCCTGTGTATCATTAAATGCATCTCCAATTTGTTACGCCTATCAAACTTGGACTCACAGCCCGGCCAACTGCACCCGAACTTCTTGCCGCCCGTGTGGCTGAGCCTATGGGTGGCCAGTATGTGGTAGCGGTTGCACCGGAAGTCGCAGCCCTCCCATATGCAGCGGAACACCTTCTCGTTCGTGTGGATCACCTTATGAACCCGAACTTCTTGCCGCCCGTGTGGCTGAGCCTATGGGTGGCCAGTATGTGGTAGCGGTTGCACCGGAAGTCGCAGCCCTCCCATATGCAGCGGAACACCTTCTCGTTCGTGTGGATCACCTTATGGATGGTGAGCGCGCGGTTCGCTTTGAACGCCGAGTCGCACCCTTTAACACACAATCAGCGGTCGGTTAGGGTTTCAATGAGAACTATGGCGTAAATATAACTATCGTATGACATACCCGGCCAATCGCACTGTACGGAAATAAGTAAATAAAAATAATTAGTACTCTATTTGTCACTAAACACTGGAGCGTAAGAGCCATACCCTATACGGACGGTTATTGCTGTGAGACTTCTGGTGAGATCGCAGACAATCGGATGACGTGAAGTTGGCCTCACAGCCCGGCCACGTACACCTGTCCACAGCGTATGTGATCAACAATCGGTTAAATACAATGCAAATCAATAACAAATCACTGGATGGACTGACTTATAGGGACGTTCGCCCGTGTGGTTCATTACATGGATTTCGAGCCTTTGTTTAGTCATTCCTCTGATCAGTGAAAATAGAAACAAACGGTTAAACCCAGAAATAAAATTATTATTCTCCGAAAAGCCATCACCTATACGAACATCCAGGCCATTCGCAACGGAACTGCTTCTCACCCGAATGTCTCTGAAGTATAAATTGATTGACAAAAACATTTTTACCACAAAAGTCAACTCAAAACTCCTAAACACAACAGACCTGCAAATGAATAGAAAGTCCTAATTTAGTCTTAAGGGCGGCGTTACAGCCCTCCCACGTGCACCGGTAGCGCCTTAGGTCGCTGTGGCACGACTTGAGGTGTACGTCCAGTGTGTTGGACCGGGCGAATGATTTGTTACAGTCAGTCATTGGACAGGCGTATGGCTGGCAAACATTAAGCGTTAACACAATTCACGGCTAAAACACATTTTAATAATTGAATACTCGGTCGCCGGTGTGGGCGCTGTTGATGTGTTCGCTCAGCATTTTACTTCTGGTGCACTGGTAGGCGCAGCCATCGTATGAACACTTGAACGACTGTTTAGCTCTCTTGGCGGCCACCATAGCGTCGCCACCCGTACTCCCAATCAAGTCGTCAATCTGTGGGTCGACCTTTCGGGGACGACCTCTCGATTTCTTACCTATTAAACGGCAAACATGGCTATGAAATGACTATTAAATGTATCCACAAAACGGTAAATACATACCAATAATCGACTCGTAGGTAGACTTATGTACAAAACCGGCGCTACTTTTGCTACTGAACTCATTGGCGTATAATTTGTACTTCAAATCGACGTTTTTATTCAACGCCGCAATCGTTTGCCTCTCACTCAACGTATTTTTGTACTCATTTCGCAACTCAACCAACGGTTGGTCGCTATCTATACCGCCGGCGCCCATCGTCGCCCACCTCTCCTCGAAATACTCCTTGAATTTGACGAGTATTTCGTTGATCTTCTGCGAGAACAGCAACTCATTCACGAGTTTCTCGTTCTCGGCCTTCAGTTGATTCAGTCGTTTATTCTTCAGCCGTACGTTCGTCTTCTGGCGCCGGAATTGAGTCAACTCTGACTTCAGTTTCTGGATATCGGTCTTCAGTTGTTGTACTTCTCGTAAGTGCGACGACCGTAACGACCGGTCCATCGTTGGCAGCACTGCCTGTCCGTCACCACCACCGCCGACACCACCACTCATATCATCGCCCCCTTTGACAGGAGACCTCATCACGCGTTTAGTGGTCACTGAATTCATTGTCTCTTTCGGGTGATTATCACTGGTTTCGGGGGCATCGATGGCAACCACTGTATCGTTATGTTGGGCGCCAATGCACTGGTTGTGGTCGATGTCCATCAGGTCCGGCATGTCGTCGACGCCGGCAATCGATTGTCGCTGATTTGGTCGCAATTCTTGGTCTCCATCGCCGCCATCGAGTGGCGATGTCTGCAGCGGTGGCTGTTGTCCATTAACAGCGCCTCCATCGCCGAAGACTATCGTGTCGTTTGCGGTCAACTCGTGTCCCATCTGTGTCTGAATGGTGTGATCCACGACGGCGTCAGTGGTGACCATCACTTCACGGCCGGCGCTGTCGGTGTTGTCCACTAAACTCGTATCCATTCTTCGGCGCTCTTTTCGGTCACAACTTCTTGAGACTCATAACAGCTCTGAGTGTCAAACGAGTGGATAATAAGTGGCGAAAACTTTTTGGACACTTTTGTGGGCTTTTTGTTGGCCTCTTGTGATGCAAACCCAATGCAAAGCACAACTGAATTGAGTGTTAAATGCGATTAAATACTCGTAATTGTGTCCAATGTTTACATTATTGCTGTTGTTTTGAATGCACAATGAATTTGATGGCAAACATAGCCCGCGATAAGAACCCGCTAACTGACGTGTTATGACAACCATTGGGATCAATGCGATTACTATGTAAAGTAAACAAAAGCAGTTATCAGGTTTTTCATTCACAATTCAACGCCCAAGTTTTTTCAATGAGTTACACTCATAAATAAAGTTCAAAATAGCTCAATGAATAAACTTGGTGAAATAAACATGAATCCATTAATCGACAGAATATTAAATAGTAGAGGTTATGATATAGGTAATTTAATTAAAATTCAATAAGCAAGGTCCTATTAATTAAACTTTTAAAACAAATTAAAAGTTTCCAAACCGTAACGTTGTTTGTGTGCAACTTTTCAATGCATTTCATGTGTTGTTTTGATTGACAAAAGTTTTGCCACAAAACCAAACGTTTTGCAGACAATTAAGACACCAATCAATCAGCGGATCAATTAGTCAATTAGGCGGTGATGTCGTCGACGGCGGGCGTCAAGAGGTCCGTTACGACCACCGCTGAGCTCGAGTACAGTCGCCGGTGTCTGGAGATCGTCGAGTCGTTGCTGGAGGTCGTGGTCACCGACTCGGATGTCCGCGACTTCTTAGACAAGTGTCTGTACATCACTCGCAACCACTACCACGACCTCAGCGTCGAGCGATCTTTGTGTGATTTATGCGGTTATCCGTTGTGTGGGAACCGCTTGTCGACGACCTCTAAGTCCAAGTTCGGCGCCAAACAGGTCTACAAAATCGACACTAAGAAGAACCACATCTACAGGACTGAAGACATTAAGCACTTCTGCAGCGATTTGTGTCTCATTTCATCCAATTATCTCCGCAAACAGATCAGCGAAGAACCGGTTTATCTGAGAACTCACGACACGATTAGTGCACTCAAAGGCATTCATGTGTTCGATAAGAGTATGTCCTCCGAGGCAGTGGTTAAGGATCTGAAGCCACAACCCGTTGACATCACCGCTAAGACTGATCCGAAGCCACAGCAAAAGGCGAGGGATTTGATTGGCTATCCGTATATCAAAGAGGATCTGTTGGATGAGCTCAAGGATCAGATGAATGACTTGACTATTAAAGAGAGGCGAGAGACTAGAGCTGATCCACAGGAAAGTGATTCGGAAGTTAGTGATCATAATAGTGACCAAAACAGTGATAATGAGGACGAGTCGGAACACAAGTAGGAAGTGGTGCTGAAGTACTGCAAGAGTTCACTAATCACTTGATTTTATATATAAATAAGAGTTTTATTCATTTGTATAAATGATTGTCATTTTGTACACAATTTCTCTTAGAAATACAAATTCGTAATTAAAAATAATAATAAATTAAACACAATTTCTCGATCCAAATAACAAACAAACAAAAATCGTTGACAATGAGGTGATAATCTGTTCAGCCATGGGATCAGTTGGGGTCGAAAGCTATGGGCGACACAAACGTCGACCGCAACAGAATCTCCAGTTCCCTTGCGTTGCGCTTATGCTGAATCTCATCGGATTTATCGCAATACCTCTCGTAATAATCGGTAAAGTCTGCGAACGTCTTGGGATCAAGTATTCTGAGCATTGGGTACAAGTTCTTGGGTTCGTCTAAATTGAAACCGCTTTCAGTGCTCACAAACAGCAGCCGTTTGGCGTCCTTCAAGTGCTCGAAACACGTGGACAACCCTTTCCATTGGCGCCGGTTTTCGGTGCCTCTCGACTGGTCCTCAAAGATGTAGGCTTTGACGCCAACGCACCGGAAGCTAATGGTGTCCATCAGCTCGTAGTAGAGCTCGTAATCCATGATCAGAATGTCGTGAAACGGTTCCGGATAGCAGTACACGTCGGCCACAGTGTCCGCCACCGACACCTTCAGGTCTTTGGCGCACACGAGCCGTACGTCGATCTCTTCGGCCCAATAGGTCTTGCGGTCGGCGTCGCAGACGATAATCAGTGGCCATTCGTCCCGGAAGTACGTCATAATCGTCAGCGCAGTCAACGACTTGCCAAACGAGTCGCGAAGAATACATTTCCCGTTGCGAGAGATGGCCGTAAAGAACGAGATCTTCTGGTGATCCGTGAGGTCGACGAACATGTCGTGAGAATTCATGTATTGAATGGCTTTCGTGAACCGCGTGTCGTCTTCCAAGGAGGCGATCATGTGATCCCTTTCGCGGTCAGAGTTCATGATGTATGTCATGATAGTGTCGTTGGTGTGACTGTTGGCCATCAGTGCGTTCATCATCTCTTTGTCCAACTTATTGTAGTTAACAGTTATGCCGTAATCTTCTTGATATCGCTGCCATCGAGGGACGATAAACAGATAATCAGTATAACTCTAAGTCTTAACTATCACTTAGGAATCAAGTGATCAAATACCTGGAGGCTGGAGATCACGTGCTTATAGTGCCTCACATCCAACTCATACGCGTGTTTCAGCTCTTTGTTGGACCTCCTCTTCATGCGCTTCTTATTCCTGAAGATCTCGATGAAGTGCTCGTTATGTCTGAATGGGTTAATCCGGAACTCGTTCGGTGATATCAATTTGATCTCTATTTGCAGTTTCCTGTCATTCATTTCGTACAGTTTCATCACTTGCTTAAGAGTAAAGTCATCGGCGGTTAGATCGCCCGCTGGGAAGGGGAACAACGGTTCCCTCGACTGCAGCGTTAGTCTGTAGTCGATGTCATCGGATGTGATATCCATTGTCGAGTCGCAAGACATCGGGAGTGAGGGCTCCGGTGAGAGGCCCGCAAACTACTGGCGAATAACCGATTGAACGCCTGTCACGTGTTTCGCACGTCTAGTACTGGAAGTGTTTATTAGTCACACATTGAGTCCATACTGTCTTAAGACTTGCCACTCATTCAACGATTAGATAAAGACATTGTTTATACCATTAACTGGTAATCAATTGCTGAAGACTTGACACTTGTATTAACCGCAAAAACGTTTTGTTTTTGTTTTTCAATGATATTCTCGACGTATTGTATGGACAACACTCCCAAAAGTTCTTCAGATATCACATTAACCGCCGAAGAATAGGTCCGAACGAAGACGTTAGCACAGGATTGAGTTGATAGTCAAGTGCCACCACTCGCGAGTCCGGTATGTCATTGATTACGATGTCCAACACACTATCAATGGTCTAATCCATGTCTTGTTGTGTCCATCAGGCGAATCAAGAAGTCTTAAGAAGTTGTCAATCAAGTGATAGCTCAGTGGCGACGAAGTCGCTGACCAGTTGTCCGGCTATTGGTTGGACACAAACAGACATTATATCCGCCGAAAGACACGCCATCCGTGTCTTTCGTTTGAAATTTGGCGCCATTTGTGTCACTTGTTTACCAAATCTATGGCAAAGTATTTGTTGTTTTTGTTATGATTTTGACATTTAATGCGATTTGAAACTCAAGATAACGGATCACCACAGGAACCAAACACACCATTCACTCGCGGATATGTGTCTCGATTGAGCGCCCGATAGGTCTTCAGCAGACAATGAGTGACAACAACAGCGTTGGCAGCAGCGGATCCGACGCGAGCGACACCTCTGCCGTTAACTTCTTCGAGTTGATCCCCAACGAGATAATCGAGACGATTGTGAGCCAACGCGCGGTCCGCTACGAAGACTTGTGCCGATTGTCACGTGTGTCCAAACGGTTCCGCGATGTGATCGACCGGAACGGCGATCTGTGGCGCAAGAAGTTTCGCCACCAGTGGCCGCAACTGTGGCCCCAATTGTGGCCCAAGACTTGCCGCAATCGGCCCGAAGACATGCCCTCAGCTATCGTCGATTGGCACGGATTGGTGGCCGACCGGCACCTCATCGGCCGACACGTGCGCCGCGAGGTCTGCAGACTCGGCGAAGACCACTACTCGGACGAAGAGCTGTCCAACGAGTCGTTCAAAGCGTTCCTCCACTACAACGACGACAACTCCCGCAGACATTGTCCGCAACTGACCACTCATTTGACGAATTTGTTTCAAATCAATGAATTGGAAGTACTGTTAGGCGATGGCGACGACCGCAAGAACCTCACCGTTAAGTACTATTCGCTGAAAGTGTTACGGTTTCTGAGGCACCACTCCCTCAAGAGACAGTGGATCCAATACATGGCCAGCGATGTCGAGTCGCGGGACTACTTCTACGGCTCACTCATGATCTCGTCGTGGTTTCAGTTGAATAAGACGGTCAATGAGGACCACTATAGGCGTCAGATTGAGTTGATGTCGCAGATGACTGTGGATGAGGTTGTGCTGAAGTACCCGACGAACGCCATTATCCGAGACAATGGCGCCCAATGCCTGTCCGACTCGGAGGCCAACGCGTTGAATGAGTCGAAGTGGTGCTCAAAGGACTGCAAACAGATCCTGTTTTGTATGAATGAAGTGCTGTTCAGTCAATTGGGTTTCGTGTCCAACGACGAGGACTATTACGATATGAACAACTCGTTTATGGATAAAGTCATCGATAATCGACTCGGGATTCCCATCACGTATTGCATTCTCTATCAGACGATTGCCGCCAAACTCGGCGTTAAGACGTTTGGCGTCAACTTTCCGCACCATTTCATTCTCAAGTGGAAACAATTCGAGTAATTATACCATTCGTTGAGTGATTCTTGTGATTATCACCCGATTTGATCCTCTATTGTCTTACGATAGCCACGAAAGCGAGTCCAACCGGTGGGCGTATATCGATGTCTACCGGAGCGGTCAGTTGTTGAGCCCCTCGTCCTCTCTGTTCCAGAACCACAGCGACGTCGACGTCGAGTGTCTGGCCGTCTGTACCCCTCGGGAGGTGTTCTGTCGGATGTGTCGTAACCTCGTGGAGATCGGTCGCCAGCAGGAGATCTCGTCGGAGGGACTCATATGTCTGCGCAATGCGCTGGAGTTGCTGTGCATACTGGCGCCCGACGAGAACGAGCCGCAGCTCCTGTTGTCCAGAGTTTACTTGCATTTGAACATCAATTTAGAGGACGTGAACGAAATGCTGCAGAAGATCAGCGAAAGGGATCCCAATTCGATAGGTGTGGTGATGTTCTTGAGGCAGTCGGTCACCAGTCAACTGTCCGCTAAGCGAAACGGCGGCGCAACCGCTCGCAAGACGTGCGCGAAGAGGCGTAAGGATAACAATGACATCAAATACGCCGTCGGAATGATTATGTCTCACATTAAGTGAGTTTTTTTGGGGATTAATTGATTTACCATTAATTGTCTCGTAAGGCTGTCCACTAATATGTGGTTTTCCGGTGTTTAGGTATAACTACCGGTGCGTTATATACGGGTGGGACTCGAAGTGCGCGGCCAGTAGGGACTGGATCTATCAGATGGGAGTGTATAACCTCCCGAATAAGGATAAGCAGCCCTTCTATAACGTGTTGGTGGAGGACGGGTCGACCCGTTACGCCGCTCAGGAGAACCTGGAGCCCTGCGCCGAGCCCCTAGAGGTGCGGCACCCGGAGATTGGGAAGTACTTTAAGGAGTTCGCCGACACTCACTACAAACCCAACGAACAAAAGGCTGAGGAATACCCGGACGACGAGGAGGCGATCGACAGTATAATGAAATTGATTTGAATTATGCTTTTTATTATTGATTGAATCAATCGATTGTTATTTAATAGCATTGAATGTGTTGTGAAATTATATCGATTTTTGATTGATTTGTGTTCTTTGACTGATTAATGCATTATTTAGTTGTGATTTTCGATATAATTATAAAAACTATTATTTCTATATTAGAAATCCTATCATAAAATGTATTTTTTTTCGTTGATTTAATGCTTAAATCGATTCCTATATTCCGTTTTCGTATTGTTTTTTCTGTAATGTTTTTATGGTTTTATTTTGTAGTAAATGATTGGAGTTTTTGTTTTATGAGATAACAAATGCCATATATTTTAATATATAAAAGTACTGTAAAGTCATAAAATTGTTTATGAAATTAAAATGATAATTATAACAAGATATTTGTACAGAATTTTATAAATCGATTAGCATTTTAAGGACTTATCATACGGTATATGAGATGCAAAACAAATATAACATGCATTGACTTAAACACGAAACTTATTATTCAAATACACATTTTGAAGACAAATGCAAATCTTATGGGAAAAAGTCATTAAAAAATTCTCAGATATTCCTATAAAATGTAAGTTTTTCCACAGTATTTGCATTGAAAATGAGTGTCTATTCAATGATAAACTACTAATGAATACCACGATTAATACACTGAAATCAAATTATATCGATTTTTGATTGATTTGTGTTCTTTGACTGATTAATGCATTATTTAGTTGTGATTTTCGATATAATTATAAAAACTATTATTTCTATATTAGAAATCCTATCATAAAATGTATTTTTTTCGTTGATTTAATGCTTAAATCGATTCCTATATTCCGTTTTCGTATTGTTTTTCTGTAATGTTTTTATGGTTTTATTTTGTAGTAAATGATTGGAGTTTTTGTTTTATGAGATAAAAAATGCCATATATTTTAATATATAAAAGTACTGTAAAGTCATAAAATTGTTTATGAAATTAAAATGATAATTATAACAAGATATTTGTACAGAATTTTATAAATCGATTAGTATTTTAAGGACTTATCGTACGGTATATGAGATGCAAAACAAATATAACATACATTGACTTAAACACGAAACTTATTATTCAAATACACATTTTGAAGACAAATGCAAATCTTATGGGAAAAGTCATTAAAAAATTCTCAGATATTCCTATAAAATGTAAGTTTTTCCACAGTATTTGCATTGAAAATGAGTGTCTATTCAATGATAAACTACTAATGAATACCACGATTAATACACTGAAATCACGCATACATTATGAGTGGAAATGAGAAAATCGATTACAGAAATAAAACTTAATATAAAAAACTTAATAAAATAAATGAATCCATATTTTCTCTCTCCATGAAGTTATTAAAAATATTTTTAGTCAAGTTTTCCAAGTTCTCAAATTGCAGTGCATTTTGTTAAACACACAAAACGTGTGAGACTTCATGTCTAAGACTTTAATCATGACTAAAACAAACAATTTGTTAGTCATTTGTCGGGTGTTTCTCATTGTATTGATACTACCCTTCAGTAATGCATTTATGGAGAACTTTGGCAATGTTTTCGGCCAAATGGGCGACTCGTTGAATGGGTTTGTGGACAGTCTGTACAATAACGTGGACTCCTGGGCCGACCATATCATACAGCACGCCAAGGATGAGGATTGTCAACATATCTGTCCACACAGTATGCCTGTCCACTCATTGCCTGTTTATTTCAGAAACTTATTCAAAATAAGTTTGCAAACAATTCATAATAGTATTAATAGGATAGCATTATAAGACTTATGCAAATGTATGCTAATAATGCATATATTATAATAAATATTAATAAATTATGAATTGTTTTCAATATGAAATTGGATGAAAAAAGTTTTTAATTTAATTTAACGCTAATATGAATTATGATTACCACTAATTTAACAGTGAAGACCCCGGTGCAAAACAAGTCGTTTGAATTTATCCCAAAAGGATGTAAAACTTTCGGCATTAAGGTTGACAATCACTTCCAGAATATTCCTGTAATTCTGTGAATATTTTAAATAAAACTTTTATCGCAATGAAAAACAGATCAAAGAGTCGGACCTTCCGATCAAAGAGATGGGTAACTGTTGTAATGAACACCAGAAGTGTTACCATAAGTGCGGATCAGTTAAGAACGACTGCGACGACCAGTTGAACGAGTGTTTCATGAAGAAGTGCAAAGAGACTCAGAAAGAGGACACACTTCTTAAGGGTAGGCCATTCACACACACATACCTCAGCTATACCTCAGACATAGCCTACAGATAGGGATACCTAAACACCTGTCCATTGGTTTTAGACATAGCTTTCCGTAAAACTTGTACACAATTTGATACCTATTTGATAGCCTACCGGTGCTTAAAATTTATAGGAATTTTTGAGTGAATTGATTAGAAAACTAACGATTGATTTGTTTGTCTGATGGGAAAGGGTGTCGAACGGCTACTAAGCTATTAATGATGAGTTTCCTGACGTTTGGCTGCAAGAGCTTCAAAGACGCCCAGAAGGAGGCCTGTGTCTGTCTGGCCAGCGATGAGCTGTAGTTCCCATTCACACCAAATAAAAAGTATTCCTATATTTTTGGAACCCCTGACCGCCAAACACATAACTTTGTTAGAGCGCCTGTAGTTTTATGATTAGATTTTAAATGTTTTAATTAATATTATCAGTGGTGTAGTGATTGGAAAATAATATGTATTTTTATATTTTTGGAACCCCTGACCGCCAAACACATAACTTTGTTAGAGCGCCTGTAGTTTTATGATTAGATTTTAAATGTTTTAATTAATATTATCAGTGGTGTAGTGATTGGAAAATAATATGTATTTTTATGTCAATTCACACCAAATCAGTGTTTGTAATGTAATGCAAATCATTGTATACTTTAATAAAAGTTATTTTAATTGACTATTCATTTAAAAACTCCTGTCGTGTCCTCTCAACGGAAAGCATTAATCATTGATATGGCGGACGTCTTCAGAAAAGTCCATCAGAAGTGTAAAGTGGTTTTGTTTTCGTGTGAATCCATAGTTAAAGTCCAACCGATGTCTCCGACCCTCTCAACCGAACGGGAGAGTGATGTACGAGAGGTAATAAGAACTCATATGAAGAGCTCTGCCATCACTTAATTGTTGTGAAGGCAGACCTCTTCAGATAAGCCCAACCGTAGGCAACCATTGAATCGATTGGCCTCTTGTGGACAGACAATCGGATTCATAGATAACTGGGAACTTTTCGAGTTAACAAAGTTTGTGAGCCATTCATTGCCAGAGAATTATCACAGAATTGAAGGCAAAGAATCGATTATTTCATACAAAAATTCTCAATTTTTCACTCATTTTTAAAGTAATTTCAAATTTAATGATCAATTCAGTAGTGAATTAAATAAATAAAACAAAAAAANAGAATTATCACAGAATTGAAGGCAAAGAATCGATTATTTCATACAAAAATTCTCAATTTTTCACTCATTTTTAAAGTAATTTCAAATTTAATGATCAATTCAGTAGTGAATTAAATAAATAAAACAAAAAAACTAAATAAAACACACCATAAATGGCTTAAATGGCTTAAATAATTCCCGTTCATACCGATCCCACAGAATATTCTTGACGTTCACAGAATCGTAACGTTATATACGACTAAGCATTCAATGAATACAATGACGTAAACGCAGTGTTTGTTTACAATCGCTATCCGTTTGACGCAAACACCCAAACAATGGTTGAGTTGTCATCGCCGGGGAAGAATGTCTTCAACTATTCCTCTGCTTTCAAATACACCAAAATAGCGACCGATGACCACGTGTTCAGTGGGAACGGCTTCGGCGGTGATGATGACGACGGCGACGACCCGTACGACCCGACAGTCCGGCGCCAGTCTCTCGTCAACCAATTGGTCCACAAAGTGATTGTCGGCGTCTTTTACGTCACGTTTGTGCTCACGTTTCCCATCTCTGCCTTCATCTGCATCCAGGTATTAGTGGATCCACTCGTGGGATCAGTTGATCGCCAACTCGTGCTCTTATCCATTGTCTGTCTCGACAGCGGATCCATTCCCTCCAGAGGTGTGTCGTCTACCGGTTGGGTATACGTCTGCCACTCAAAGGACCCGGTATTGCAATGTCTTGTAGTTGTCATATGTAGTGATACTCACGGTTTGGGGATCTGTTGACAGGGATTATCATTAAGTTTCCGTTCATTGATTGCATCGAAATCATCGATTTGTCTGATTATGAGTTCGTATTGGCCGACAAAACGCAGCCATTGATGACATGTAATGATAATCACGGCTTAAGTACCTCTAAAACAACCTCTTAATCGCTGTATCTCTTGTTTCGTGGGATCAGCTGATGGATCGATCGTTGAATTCAATTCAATCGCGTGTCACCTGAATGTGTTGAACGCCATCCGGAGCTCCACTCAACTGAAGGACTCGAAGACCAGTTGCCAACAGTTCTGTCGCCTGTCTTTCGTCAATATGATGGCCGGCACTCATGTGGAGGACTTCGAGAACAAGATCGACACCATTATGAGACAATTCGAGCAGAACTGCAACACATACCTCAACAACTGGGGCTATAATTGCAAAGTGGATCACTTGTAAGCGACAGCTCAACACATGGCCACACCTTATGATACACGGTGTCTTAAAGTGGACTTTCATTTGATCCCAATTTAGGCCCAAATACGTTGTGATGAGTCGCGCGAATCCCATAAACCCAATCGTGTCTAAACTGAAGGCTATGTTTGGCGGCGGACCTCAGGTGGAGGCGCCCAACCCAGTGATGGAAGACCTCTTGAGACTCCAGTCCACGACCTCTAATGGCGGCAAAGACTTCACCGACAATCAGATCTTGGCATCGCTTCAGCGATTTGCTGAGAAGTATCGCAATTATGTCTTTCACGACATCTCTATCGCGATACAAGTGCGCGAAGTCCTGTCCAACGAGTTCTTCATATTTAACCACTCGTCAGGTATTCGCAGACAATATTTCTTGGGTTTAGGTTTTTTTGTCTAACATTTGATTTTGGGGTTAATTCGCAGGAAAAGTGTCGAAATTGACGGATAAGCCCAACCGAGTGGACATCAATATAAGCGCCGACACCAGCGATGAGTTGATGCAGTTCTGTACCAACGATGACATGTCGAGCGTCCGAATCACCACTAATTTGATATAAACTGCTTGTTATCCGGTGTTTGCGTAGATTTAGTCACTATTTATTGTCTTATTTACGAAGTAATTGTTATTTCAATTGATTGATACCTCACTATAATTGTGAACAAATTTGTTGTCAAACTAATGATTGGAATCATAAGTCTGTATGAGATGTCTGGTCCGGAATCTGGTCACACAAATTGGGATCTCATTGGCCGACACCTCCCGAACCCCTTCCCAAGCAATACTCCCAAACAGAATATTATATTTAATAACTCGGAGTTTGTTTTAAAACTCATTTTATTATTTATTTCATTTATTATAATTTGTTGTTTGTTTATACAATAGTCTTATTTATCTCTTAGTATTTAAATAGTTCTTAAAATCACATAAAATTTAATTATAAAATACTATTCAAAGTATTCACAATTTATTTAATACAATAAAATCTTTGTTTAAAATCCAACAAAATTGCTTAATAATAAAAAACACAACAAAAACAAATAACTTATTTGCTTTGCTTTTCAAATAGGTTTCCTAATAATTAATAGTAATACATAAAAAAGGGGAAAATAATAATAAAAACAGAGAAATTAAAAAATACAAATAAATTTACGATAAATCATTGAAAAGTGAAATTAAATATATAAAAAAAACCATAAAATTAACGACAAATTTAAGGGAAATATCAGATTACAGTAAAAAGTAATTAAAAAAGTTTTTGGTTTAGAAGTAAAGTTAAAAAACTTATTGTTCCGCGAAATCCATTGTGCATATGGTTTGTACAGACAATTGATTGTTTGACAGAAAAAATTAAAAATTATTTGCTATTTATACCCCCAGTAAAGCCCCCACCCGTACATTACAAAACGAACCGATTATTGGGGTCCGGGTCCTGACCGCCACCACCGGCGCCCCCATTGGGACCCTTTTTGGTGTGCGACGACCGGCGCCACGAGTTGGGCCGCAAGAAGTACAGTATCATTGCGATCACAATCCAGCCGATCATGACTGTCATGAGTGACAGTTGGGTGCCCTCNACCGATTGTTGGGGTCCGGGTCCTGACCGCCACCACCGGCGCCCCCATTGGGACCCTTTTTGGTGTGCGACGACCGGCGCCACGAGTTGGGCCGCAAGAAGTACAGTATCATTGCGATCACAATCCAACCGATCATGACTGTCATGAGCGACAGTTGGGTGCCCTCATCGCCAGGTGTTAGTACGCCGGCAGTGCTCGGCCCAGACATCACTGTTTAACAGGTTTTTCATACAATTGCATATTAAAAGTGTATTCATTTTGGACAACAAATAAAACACACACAAAACAGTTAGCGATTGTATGAACTATTATATCATATTATATAATAGTTTTTTAACATCTCATGTATGGTTTGTGTGTTGGAAATACCAATAGTTATTAAATTGAATTTTAAGCCTAATTTTTTGCTATTGTATTAAAAACTTTTTTGCAACGTTTGGTAATCTATTTGTTTTAGTTTTTAAAATTAAAATGAGTTTTATTTTTGCCCACTAAATCGACAGGTGTTTCATCAGCGCATTAATCGCTTTAACAAATCTCATGACAACTCAAATGTTAAGAAAATTATGCGAAAACTAATCATAACTTCTATTCTAAATACCGAGGTATTTATCAACAGATCTATAGGTATTATTATAAGTCATTAAAAACTGCAGTAAAAGTGAATAAATAATAAAATCTACAGAACTAGCGATAAAATGAGCGCAAAATTCTTAGCCTATTATCCGGTATTCAAAGACTAGTCTAAAAATCAATTTTCAAACCCTTTTGATAAGAAAATTCATTTGAAAAAAACTAACATTAGATAAGCAACTA
>CAJPVJ010000539.1:0-23479 GCA_905397405.1 Oppiella nova
CTCGTGCGCTTTATCAAAAGGCTGCTGCAATTGGTCTATTGGGTTTAGGCTTTGATGATGAGCATGGGGGAATCTCAGATGCAGATGCATTTCATGTGTTCTTAGCCGCAGTTGAAACAGCCAAAGCTGGCTCTGGTGGCGTACATATTTCTTTGATGATTCATACCATTGGTACACCACCAATTCATCATTTTGCTCAGCCACATATTCGTGACAAGGTGATGCCACAAATTATTTCAGGCGAAAAAATTTCTGCACTTGCGATTACCGAACCAAGCGGCGGTTCTGACGTTGCTGCATTACAAACCAAAGCAATCCGTGAAGGTGATTTTTATCTGGTGAGTGGTGAAAAAACCTTTATTACTTCAGGTATGCGCGCAGATTATTATACGGTAGCGGTGAGAACCGATCCTGAAAATAAAGGTGCGAGTGGTATTTCGATGTTATTGGTCGATGCACACAGTGATGGCATCACTAAATCACCTTTAAAGAAAATGGGTTGGTGGGCATCAGATACTGCTCATTTGCATTTTGACCAAGTGAAAGTTCCTGTAGAAAATCTTCTTGGTGAAGAAAATGCAGGCTTTAAGGTCATTATGAAAAACTTCAATATGGAACGCTTTTGGTTGGCCTCTATGGCCTATGGTTATGCCTTGGTCTGTTATCAAGAGGCTTTAGAGTGGTCTAAAGCGCGGAAGACTTTTGGAAAACGCTTAGTTGATCATCAAGTGGTACGTCATAAGTTGGTTGATATGGCGACGCGTTTAACCACAACTCGGGCATTATTGGAGGATACTGCTTATCGTATGGGGCAGGCTGAATTACAGGGCAGTGATTTAATTGCACAAATTTGTATGTCAAAAAATATCGCAACCCAAACCATGCAGTTCTGTGCAGATGCAGCAGTGCAAACTCTAGGTGGCATGGGCTTTATGCGAGGGACTAAATCCGAACGTATTTATCGTGAGGTCAAAGTAAATATGATTGGTGGTGGTGCTGAAGAAATCATGAAAGATTTGATTAGTAAGCAGTTGGGGTTTTGATCACTCATTTGGGAATAATAAAAACTTACAATGCTGGTTTCTGCTAAAAATAACCATAGGTGCGCTAGAGGCCTAGGGTTATTGTCAATTTAAGGAGTCTTTATCTGAAATATGAGGCTTGCGAAGATAAACTGTGCTCATTTCAAAGCCATTTCCAAAACGATTTCAGTCAGTTCATCTAAGCTCATTTTACCATTGGGATTATACCAAGTGACGGTCCAAGCAATCGCACCGCCCAACAAACGGCGCCAAATAAAAGCATCATGCTGAATTTTGCCGAGGTCGCGTAATTTCTCAATCACATCGAACCAGATATCCTCATAATCATTTCGCAGTTTAAGAAGTTCATCTTGCCGTTGTTTTGACAACGCAAACCATTCATAAACTAAAACAGCCATGGCTGAACCGGTATCTCCAGTAATCGAAATTAACTCAGCTTTGATCAAGTGTTTTAACTGTTGTTCAGCATCATCCGATTTTTGGATTGCATCAAGCATACGGGCATGATTGTAAATAATGGTTTCATGCATGACATTGGCAAGAATATCATCCTTGCTTTTAAAATGATGAAACAAGCTACCCGATTGAATTCCAATGAAATTTGCTAACTCACGAACTGTAGTTTTGGCATAACCTTGCTTATGAAATAAATAAGCAGCACCAAGTAATAAACGACCTTTAGGGCTGTCATCAAAACATGCGATTGGTTGGATATCATCGATTGAGTGAGCAATCATCGGATCATTTTTTCCATAAAGTTAAGCAAATTATTCATTGTTTAAAACGTGTTTTAGCACATTTGCCAATTCAGGATAACATTTTGCCCTTTACAAACCAAGCGCTTGCTTGGTAGATTGGCGTATAAATTTTATTCAGAACAATGAAAACAAGATAGGTGTGAAAATGGAAGATCAACGTATTGTGAAAATTGGATGTGCTTCAGGTTTCTGGGGGGACACCAATACCGCAGCATTTCAGTTGGTACATTTGTCTGACATCAATTATTTGGTTTTTGATTACCTTTCAGAAATCACCATGTCTATCATGGCAAAAGCGATGATGACCAATCCAGAACATGGTTATGCTTTGGATTTTGTCAGTCGGGTGATGACACCGCTGCTTAAAAAAATCAGTGATAAAAAAATAAAAGTGATTAGCAATGCTGGTGGTGTTAATCCATTGGCATGTCGTGATGCCTTGCAGAAAGTGCTTGAAGCACAAGGATTGGATTTAAAAATTGCAGTGGTATTGGGGGATGACCTAATGCCACAACAAGCCGAATTAAACACACAAAATATTAAAGAGATGTTTAGTGGCGAAGATTTGCCTAGCCAATTAGCCAGTTGTAACGCATATCTAGGAGCTGTTCCAATTCGAGACGCACTTGATCAAGGTGCAGATATTGTCATCACTGGGCGAGTGGTGGATTCAGCTGTGGTGCTTGCACCTTTGTTGCATGAATATCAATGGTCCTTAGAGGATTATGACAAGCTGTCCCAAGGTTCTTTAGCAGGGCATATCATTGAGTGTGGTGCACAATGTACAGGTGGCAATTTCACGGATTGGCGCTTAGTACAAGGCTTTGACAATATGGGGTTTCCAATTGTTGAAGTGAAAGCAGATGCATCATTTATCGTGACTAAACCAAAAGGAACTGGTGGACTGGTTTCGGTTGCAACTGTTGCTGAACAAGTTGTCTATGAAATTGGTAATCCACAAGCGTATTTATTGCCCGATGTTACTGCAGATTTTAGCAAAGTGAAATTAGAACAGGTGGGTGAAGATCGAGTTTTAGTGATTGGCGCAAAAGGTAGAGCACCGACACAACAATATAAAGTCAGTGCAACCTATCCCGATGGTTATCGTGTTTTGGTGAGTTTCCTGATAGCAGGACGCGAAGCCCCTGAAAAAGCCCAAGTAATTGCAGATGCAATATTAACTAAGTGTGAGCGTGTTTTAGCATTACGTTCAGTCCCGCCATTCTTAGAAAAATCAGTTGAAATATTGGGTATTGAAAGTACCTATGGTGCAAATGCACAGCCAATCAATAGCCGTGAAGTGGTTGTCAAAATTGCTGTAAAGCACATGTTTAAAGAAGCATGTATGTTCTTTGCTTCTGAAATTGCCCAAGCATCTACCGGAATGGCACCTGCATTGGCTGGAATTGTTGGGGGGCGTCCCAAAGCTTCTCCTGTGATTAAGTTGTTCTCGTTTTTAGTGGATAAATCAAAACTAAGTGTTGCGATCGACATCAATGGTCAGCGTCAAAATATACAGATTCCATCAGGTTGCTCAGATCAATCTTTTGATGTTGTTGCAGTGGGTGAGGTTGCTCAATTTACGGGTCAGGAGATTGAAGTTCCTTTAGTTGAAATTGCCCATGCTCGGAGTGGCGATAAAGGCAATCATAGCAATATTGGAGTGATCGCACGTCAGCCTGAATATCTACCCTGGATTCGCGCCAATTTGACTGAGGAAAAGGTCAAAGAATATATGCAGCATGTTTTAGACCCTGAAAAGTCTAAAGTGATTCGTTATGAAATCACAGGGTTTAATGCCTTAAATTTTATGCTGGAAAATGCCTTAGGTGGTGGAGGAATTGCCAGTTTACGTATTGATCCACAAGGTAAAGCTTTTGCTCAGCAGCTTTTAGATATGCCAGTCAAAATCCCAGCGAGTTTAAAGTCCTTCTAATCCTTGTTTATGAACGTGGGGTGAATTCCTCGCTTTTTAAAAGGGAGCTTGGAGCGGGATTTAAGCAAGTTAAAAGACAACAATTTGGATATAAAAATGCATTATCACTCAATATTTAGATCGGATGCTTTTCAGGACCAAGTCATCATTGTGACCGGTGGTGGTTCGGGTATAGGACGCTGTACTGCTCATGAACTGGCTGCTTTAGGGGCTCAAGTGGTGATTACAGGGCGAAAAATTGAAAAGCTGGAAAATGTCAGCAAAGAAATCATCGAAGATGGTGGCAAAGTTCATTTTATCGTTTGTGATAATCGCGAAGAACACAACGTGAAAGAGATGATTGCTGAAGTGATTGAAAAATTTGGCAGACTTGATGGGCTTGTTAATAACGCTGGCGGTCAGTTTCCCTCAAATTTAGAAGGCATTTCTGCCAACGGTTTTGATGCTGTGGTACGCAACAATCTGCATTCAACTTTCTACTTAATGAAAGAAGCCTATAACCAGTGGATGGCAAAACATGGTGGCAGTATTGTCAATATGGCAGCCGATATGTGGGGTGGCATGCCGGGGATGGGACACTCTGGTGCAGCCCGTGCTGGGGTAGATAATTTAACCAAAACAGCAGCGGTGGAATGGGGACGTTCTGGGGTACGTGTTAACTGTGTTGCACCTGGTTGGGTTGTTTCTTCAGGAATGGATAATTATACCGGTGATTTTGCCAAATTTATTATTCCAAGTTTGGCTGGGAATGTACCACTGAAACGAATGGGCACCGAATCTGAAATTTCTTCTGCTATTTGTTATTTACTTTCAGAAGCAGCAGGTTTTATTTCTGGCATGACGATTCGTATTGATGGCGCTGCATCCTTAGGCACTCGAATGTATCCATTGGCAGATGCTTCGAATAGCGAGTCGTTTAATGGCTTCCATCGTGCCTTTATTCCAGATGTATTAAAACAACAATTGAGTGATCAAACCAATAACCAACAGACAGGAGAAAATTCATGACTGTTCTCCAATCCGAAATTGCAGTTGGTAGTGAGCAATTTGAACAGAACAAGCAGGCATTACTTGCTCAAATTGCCGAAGTGCGTGCAGTACAAAATAAGAATATTGAAAAATCTTATGCAGCCAAACCCAAATTTGACAAGAAAGGTAAAATTTTACCGCATGAACGTGTCCGTTTAGCTCTTGATGCTGATTCACCATTTGTAGAACTGTGTGGCTTGGTGGGTTATGCCATGCATGATGATAAAGATGGTTCAGATGCAGGTGGTGGGATTATTTCAGGGATCGGTTTTGTCAGCGGTGTTCGTTGTCTGATTTCAGCAAGTAACAGTGCAATCAAAGGCGGAACAATGTCACCGATGGGGGTACAAAAAACCTTACGTTTGCAGGCGATTGCTTTTGAACAAAAATTACCGATGCTGACTCTCACTGAAAGTGGGGGTGCCAACTTAAATTACGCTGCTGAAGTGTTTACTTATGGTGGAATGACCTTTGCCAATCAGGCACGGCTGTCTGCCGCAGGTTTACCCCAAGTCTCCGTGGTACATGGCAATGCAACAGCGGGTGGAGCGTATCAACCGGGTTTATCTGATTATGTGATTGCAGTTCGTAAGCAAACTGAGATGTTACTCGCAGGGCCACCTTTACTTTTGGCGGCAACCGGAGAAGTGGCAACAGCAGAGGAACTCGGTGGTGCAGAGATGCATGCACAGGTTGCTGGAACAGCAGAATTTTTAGCCGAGAATGATGCCGATGGAATTCGTATTGCTCGTGAGGTTTTTGAGCATCTTAACTGGAAAGAGCAAACTCAAAAGTTAAACTTAAGCTATAAAGAGCCACGTTATCCTGCCGAGGAGCTCTTAGGGATCATTCCTGCAAGTCCGAAGCAGCCTTTTGACATGAAAGATGTGATTGCACGAATTGTTGATGACTCTGAATTCTTTGAAGTAAAACAAGAATATGATGCATTGACCGTGTGTGGCTGGGCAAAAATTGGTGGATTACATATCGGAATTATCACCAACAATGGACCGATTACCCCACAAGGCGCCACCAAAGCTGCACAGTTCATTCACCTCTGTGAACAGACCAAACGTCCATTACTGTTTTTACATAACACCACAGGCTTTATGGTCGGAACTGATGCTGAACAGAACGGCATTATTAAGCATGGTTCGAAATTGATTCAGGCCGTTGCCAATACCACTGTACCGAAAATTTCTATCGTTGTGGCAGGTTCCTATGGCGCGGGCAATTACGCGATGTGTGGACGTCCATTATCACCGCAATTTATTTTTGCATGGCCAAACTCGCATGTAGCGGTGATGGGTTCAGCTCAGGCTGGCAAGGTATTACGTATCGTAGCGGAAGGAAAGCAAAAAGCTTCAGGGATGGAGCCTAACGAGCAGATGCTAGATTTCTTAGAGCAAAGTACAGCAGCAAAATTAGAACAGCAGTCAACCGCCTTATTTAATACGGCCATGTTGCATGATGATGGAATTATCGACCCGCGTGATACACGCAAAGTCCTGATCTTCTTATTAGAAACAATTTATGAAGCAGAACATCGCAAACTAAATCCAATACGATTTGGTGTATCGAGGCTTTAAAAATCCTCGCCCTTTGCAAAGCTCATCATTCCTCATCTTTTAAAAGTGGGGTGTTCTCCGCTTTATTAAAGCGAGTTAAAGAAGATTAAATTTAAGGAAAAAAACAATGAAATTTACAACAGAGCATGAAGCACTACGCCGTACTACACGTCAGTTTGTTGAGACTGAACTCAATCCTTATATTCCGACATGGGAAGCTGAAGGGCGATTTCCTATTCATGATGTGTTTAAAAAACTGTCGGATTTAGGTTTGCTGGGGATTTGTAAGCCTGAAGAAAATGGCGGATTAGGTTTAGATTATTCTTATAACCTTGTGGTTGCAGAAGAATTAGGGCGAGCCGCCTGTGGTGGCGTACCTTTGGCGATTGGTGTGCAAACGGATATGGCAACGCCTGCTTTGGCTCGCTTTGGTAGTCAAGAATTACGGGATGAATTTTTAACACCTGCAATTGCGGGTGAATATGTCGCTTCGATTGCTGTATCGGAAGTACATGCAGGTTCAGACGTCGCAGCCATCAAAACCACCGCAAAAAAACAGGGTGATGATTATGTGATTAATGGCAGCAAAATGTGGATTACCAACTCCCTACAAGCTGACTTTTTTTGCTTATTGGCCAATACCTCTGATGATAAACCGCATGTCAATAAGTCCATGATTATTGTTCCTGCAAAATCTACAGGTATCTCCTTCTCTGAACCGCTTAATAAACTGGGAATGCGTTCAACCACAACAGCAGAAGTCTATTTTGACAATGTTCGTGTACCACAACGCTACTTGGTGGGTGCAGAAGGTATGGGCTTTATGATGCAAATGATGCAGTTCCAAGAAGAACGAATGTGGGCGGCTGCCAATGCAATTGGTGGTTTGGAAAATGTGATTCAACAAACCATTCAATATACCAAAGAACGAAGCACCTTTGGACAACCGCTGATTAACAACCAATATGTACATTTTCGTTTTGCGGAGTTGATGACTGAAGTAGAAGCTTTACGTGCCTTAACCTATCGTGCCTGTGAAATCCACATTGACGGTGGGAATGCAACAGAAATTGCCTCTATGGCAAAACTTAAAGCAGGTCGTTTGACGCGAGAAGTTGCAGACAGTTGCTTACAGTTCTGGGGTGGAAATGGTTTTATGTGGGATAACCCCGCTTCTCAGCTGTATCGTGATGGCCGTTTAGGTTCGATTGGTGGCGGTGCAGATGAAATTATGCTTGGAATTATTTGTAAGTTGATGGACATCCTTCCATCTAAACGTAAATAACAAGGAGAATAAATATGGCACTTTCGCAATCTCTAACAACACAACAGTTTGATCGCAGTATTGAGCTTGAGCAAGAAGGTAGCATTTTAACCCTATGGCTTAATCGACCTGAGAGTCGCAATGCCATGAGTTTGAATATGGTCAAAGCGATTCAACAGGTGTTTAAAACGATTCAAGATGATATCTCCATTCGTGCAGTCATTTTACGTGGCAAAGATGGACATTTTTGTGCAGGCGGTGACATTAAAGATATGGCCCAACTGCGTGGTGAGGCCACCAGTGTTGGTTCTAATCAGCCTTATGTTGATTTCAATCGTCAATTTGGACATATGCTGGAGCAAGTGGATCAAGCGCCACAAACCGTTGTTGCAGTTTTAGAAGGTGCAGTATTGGGTGGCGGTTTTGGTTTGGCCTGTGTTTCAGATATTGCAATCAGTCTTGCCGATGCCAAATTTGGTTTACCTGAAACAGGATTAGGGGTTATTCCCGCCCAGATTGCCCCATTTGTGGTAAAGCGAATTGGCTTAACTCAAGCGCGTCGTTTGGCTTTACTTGGTGCACGTTTTGAGGGGCATACCGCATTGAAGGTTGGTGTTGTACATGAAGTGGTTGAGAATGAAAAAGCACTGGAAGTTTTATTGATCGAAACCATTCAGCAGATTAAACGTACCGCTCCGCAAGCGTCTCGTGTGACTAAAGCTTTATTGCATCGTACTTTAAATGAAGCTTTGACGCCTTTATTGGATGATGCTGCGCAGCAATTTGCCAATGCTGTGGGTGGTGAAGAAGGTATAGAAGGGACAATGGCCTTTATCCAAAAGCGTCATCCAAATTGGTTTGATGCATAAGTCTGACAATGCGGATCACTGATCTTGATTGAGATCGGTGTGATTCAACCAAGATAATCAAGTGAATATAAAACCAAAAATAGGGAAAACGAGAATGGCATTTTCAAAAATATTGGTGGCGAATCGTGGTGAAATTGCTGTTCGCGTGATGAAAACAGCAAAAGCAATGGGCTATCAGACCGTGGCTGTCTATTCAGATGCAGATCGTCATGCGCGCCATGTACAGCTTGCAGATGAGGCTGTATATATTGGTGCTTCAAAAGTTTCAGCATCCTATTTATCTATTCAAAATATTATCGACGCATGTAAAAAAACGGGGGCTGATGCTGTTCATCCCGGTTATGGTTTCCTTTCTGAAAATACCGATTTTGCAGCAGCCTGTGAGAAAAATGGAATTACCTTTATTGGCCCACCTGCACCTGCAATTGAATTGATGGGCAGTAAACGTCTGTCAAAAATTGCCATGATTCAGGCGGGTGTACCATGTGTACCGGGTTATGAAGGTGATCAGCAAGATATAGAGTATTTAGAACAACAAGCCAATAAGATTGGTTATCCACTGATGGTCAAAGCTTCAGCAGGCGGTGGTGGGCGCGGTATGCGTCTGGTACAGCAATCTGCCGATATTGTTGAAGCCTTAAAAACAGCGCGCTCTGAAGCAGAAAATGCTTTTGGTTCAGGTGAGCTGATTCTTGAAAAAGCTGTGATTGCTCCACGCCATGTTGAGATACAGGTATTTGGCGATACCCACGGCAATTATGTGTATTTATTTGAGCGTGATTGTTCGATTCAGCGTCGTCATCAAAAAGTGGTTGAGGAAGCTCCATGTCCAGTGATGACCGAAAGCTTACGCCAACAAATGGGTGAGGCTGCTGTTGCAGCAGCGAAATCATGTGATTATGTCGGTGCAGGAACGGTTGAGTTTCTATTGGATCAATCAGGTGAGTTTTATTTCCTCGAAATGAATACACGTTTGCAAGTCGAGCATCCAGTAACAGAGCTGATCACGGGTTTAGATCTGGTGGAATGGCAACTGCGTGTGGCCAATGGTGAAACCTTGCCCTTACAACAATCTGAATTGACCTTATCAGGGCATGCGATAGAAGTTCGCTTATATGCAGAAGACCCACGTCAAGACTTCTTGCCACAGACTGGTCAAATACAGCGCTGGCAAGCTGCTGATTTACCCAATGTTCGAATTGATCATGGTTTGTTGCAACAGGATGAAATTAGTCCGTTTTACGACCCAATGGTGGCAAAAGTCATTGCATATGGTCAAACCCGTCAGGATGCCATTCGGCTCTTGGCGCGTGCTGTAGATGATTGTGTATTGTTGGGGGTAAATAGTAATAAGCAGTTTTTAGTGAATTTACTTAGACACCCTATTATTGTCAAAGGCGACACCAATACCGCCTTTATTCAAGAGCACTTCCAAACAGATGCCAGCTTACATAAACAAGCTTTGGGCTTAGAACACCTAGCTGTTGCTGCGGCACTGTTGACCAATGCTTCTAGTCAAAGCAGTTGGAATACCGGAATTGCGTTATCTTTACCTTTAAAACTCAAGCATGATGATCAGTTATTACAGCTTTTGGTGAAACGTGATCAAAACCAAGTGAGCGTTGAAATTTGTGGGCAGACACTTGGGATCAGCATTATTGGACAGCAAGCAGAAAAATTCATTTATGAGGTGGATGGTGTACGCCGTTCGATTGACTATGTCTTAGATGGAAATCAGCTGTATTTAGATGCGGTAAATGGCAATATCAGCATTGAAAATACCACCTATGCAGCACCTGAAACTTCCGATGTCGCAGGCGATGGTAACATTCGTGCACCAATGGATGGTGCGATTATCAATATCTTGGTAAATGCCGGTGATACGGTGACTAAAGGTCAAACTTTGTTGATTTTAGAAGCGATGAAGATTCAGCAACAGATTAAGTCTGATGTGGACGGTGTCGTGAATGAGATTGTTGGGCAAGTTGGACAACAGGTAAAGAAACGTCAGTTGGTATTGAATATTCAGGCTTGATTGATAGGATTAAACGTATTGTATAGGGACTTAAAAACTTCAATATTCTTGTGTATTGGAGTTTTTTTGATTGCTGAAAATAATAAAGCATGTACATGCTTGACAGCTTTTTAGTCTATTGTTATTTTTCGGCAATTCTTCTCAATATGCGATCCACATGCCGATTGATGATGGCTTTGTTTATCAGCCTCCTTTAGATCCACTTGACATTATTTTTGAAGATAATGACTTTGTTGCCATCAATAAACCCGCAGGGTTACTTTCAGTTCCGGGGCGTTTGCCTGAACATCACGACAGCGCTTATTTTCGAGTATTGGCAATATATCCAAATGCCAAGATTACCCATCGTTTGGATATGGCAACCTCGGGAATTCTGTTGTTCGCCAAACATCGCGATGCAGAAGTTGCTGCAAGTAAAATGTTTCAGGCGAGAACTGTTAAAAAAAATTATATTGCTTTAGTGCAAGGGCAAATCAATAGCAATGGTCGTGTGGATGTGCCTTTGATTACCGATTGGGAAAATCGTCCACGCCAGATTGTGCATTTTGAGTTAGGCAAACCCGCACAAACTTTATTTGAATCTGTAAGCTATGATGCTGAAAAGGATGTAAGTCGGGTGCTACTTACACCGATTACAGGACGTTCTCATCAATTACGGGTGCATATGCAATATATCGGGCATCCGATTATGCGCGATAAGCTTTATCATCCTACGCCGTTTAACACCGATTTAGCGCGTATGGCATTGCATGCAAGCTATTTGTCTTTTATGCAGCCTTTTAATAATTTACTGGTTGAGATTGTATCTGAGCCTGAATTTTAGCATTTGGCTAAATCAAAAAAGCCTGCAAAATTGCAGGCTTTGATCATTGAGAGGGGGATTAAACTTGGTTGTTAACATCATCATGTTTTGTTTCACGAATGGCCAAGAATGCCAACAGTGAAAGAATGGATGCTGCTGTCAAGTAGTAACCCACCGCTTGTAAGCCATATTTGGTTGCAAGTTCAGTTGCGATCAGAGGTGCAAAAGATGCGCCCAAAATACCTGCCAAGTTAAAGGTTAATGCAGAGCCTGTATAACGTACAGAAATCGGGAAAATTTCAGACAAGACCGTACCAATTGGACCGTATGTCATTCCCATCAATGCTAAACCTACACATAAGAACAAGAACACAATCACTGTGCTACCTGACTCAAGCATACTGGCAAATACTAAACCAAAAAGTGCAGAGGCAATACATACCCCAATAGAGGTTGCTTTACGCCCAAACTTCTCAGCAAATACAGCAGAAAGCGGAATAAAAGCAGCAAAGCACAGTGTTGCGACCAGTTGCATCTCTAAGAATTCTGCACGTGAGTAACCCAGTTGTTTGGTTCCCCAGTTGAGTGCAAATACTGTTGTGAGATAGAACACCACGAATGTACATACCGCAGCAATTGTGCCGAGGAAGAGCATTTTATAATGTTTGGTCACAACTTCTTTAAATGGAATATTAACTTCTTTTTGTTTGTCTAATACTTTTTGGAACGCTGGGGTTTCATGCAATTTTAAGCGAATATATAAACCCACAATCACCAATGCAGCACTTGCAAGGAATGGGATACGCCAGCCCCATTGCATAAAGTCTGCTTCAGACATCAATGCGCCAAGACCAAGGAATGAACCCGTTGCCAAGATAAAACCGATCGGTGCGCCCAGTTGCGGGAACATTCCATACCAAGCACGTTTGCCTTCAGGCGCATTTTCAGTTGCAAGTAGGACGGCACCAGACCATTCACCACCAAGACCTAAGCCTTGACCTAAACGACAAAGTGCAAGTAATAGCGGTGCAACGATACCAATCTGTGCATAGGTTGGAAGTAGACCAATACATACTGTTGAAACACCCATGGTCAATAAAGCCGCGACTAGGGTTGCTTTACGACCAATACGATCACCTAAGTGACCAAAGATTGCTGCGCCAATAGGGCGGGCAATAAATGCGATGGCAAATGTTGCGAGTGATTGAATTGTTGCCGTCATCGGATCTGTACTTGCTGGGAAGAACAGATGCGGAAAAATAAGGACTGCAGCAGTTGCATAGATATAAAAATCGAAGAATTCGATTGTTGTACCCACAAGACTTGCGAAAAGAACGCGAGCCTTTGAATTTGTTTGAATTTCTGGAGTAGCAGTAGATAATGACGCCATGGTGAACCTTACACTTTTAAAAGTAAAACGAGTCTTTAAAGCGTAATCTTTTTAAAAAAGGCGTAATTTCTTAAAAAAACAACGAGATCAACCCAAATTCACTCCATCAGGGTCACTGAATTTTGAGTGTCTATGAATTAAATGACGTAAAGATAGATTGCAAGGAAATGTGATCCTGCACCGACCAAAACAAATATATGCCAAATAGCATGAGTGTATCTTACTCTTTTTAAGGCATAAAACAATGCGCCTATTGTATATGCTAAACCACCAATGACCAATAATTTTAATGCTTCTGGTTTTAAATACTGTTGCATATCATCCATTACAAGCACAGCAAGCCAACCCATGACCAAATAAGCAATCAGTGAAATTTTTTCAAAACGATGAATGAATATTAACTTGAATAGTGTTCCAATGGCTGCGATGACCCAAAGTGCAATCAATAAATAATGTGCTTTTGTTGTTGGGATGGCAATTGCCAAAAAGGGCGTATAGGTTCCCGCAATTAAATAATAAATCGCAGTATGATCCAGCTTTTTATACCATTGGCGTTTTTTTTCATCGACAGAAAAATGATAAATTGCTGAACTGGAAAACAGTAAAATCATGCTTAGACCATAGACAAGCAATCCAAAAAATTGCCATCCATGCAGATAGTTGCCTTTAATCAGCATCAAAACAGTCGCTATAGCAGCCAAAATTGCACCGAATGCATGACTCAACGCATTAATACGTTCTTCTTGTGGTGCATAGATGTGAATCAATTTATCTGTCGACATTGGATCTTATTATCCTAAAAATACAACTGTATAGTAATGGAGTTTTACCTTTAAAGTAAGACGTCTTAAAATAGGTAACTTAATTAATACGAGTTTTGATTATGTCCAATGTGGCAAGCTTATCTGTTCAGGAACAACAATTTTTTGATAGCGTACAGCAAGCTATTGATAATCAAAGCTTAGATCGTTTGATTTTAAGTCAGTATAAAGGAGAATTGGTTGATTTAGAGAAAATGACCTTTCGCGTCATTCAGCTACAGAATGAAACGGTTCTAAGCTGTCTATATCGTTACAAAACCAATGATATTACTAAAAACTATCCACTTCCCCATGCATTAACCACGATTCAGGGGCTGGCAGAGGATTGTAAACAAGCCAATTTATTTACCCATGAGGCTGAAACGCAGCTGAAGAAAAATAAAAAGAAAGCCTTGCTGACCGTCAGTAAAAATAAGCTGGATAAAACCGCTAAAAACCAACAACAAGGGCATGATCGTACAAAACATCGTTTTGTCGATCAAGAAAGTTATTTCCTCCAACCGCTTGGCATTACCGATGCCAATGCACAGATTATTCCAAGCATGGCACGTAAGTGGAAGCAGATTAACAAATTTGTTGAAATCTTTTCAGGTGCTTTAGTGCATATTCAACAGCCAGAGGCTTTAGCGCATGATGGAAAAACCAAAGATCAGACTTTAAAAATTGTCGATTTCGGTTCAGGAAAAGGCTATTTAACGTTTGCTTTATATGATTATTTGGCAAAACAACATCAAACACCATTTGTAACGGGTGTTGAGCTGAATGACAAAATGGTGAAATTTTGCCAAGAGGTTGCGCAAAAGTCCGATTTTAATCAATTGGATTTTTTCCAAGGTGATGTGAGAACGTATCATCCATCTCATTTGGATATTATGATCGCCTTACATGCGTGTGATGTTGCAACAGATTTTGCGATACATACAGGTATCCGTTTAAACGCTCAAATGATTATGTGTGCACCTTGTTGCCATAAAGAATTACGCCCACAATTGAATAGTCCACAAGTGTTACAACCGATGTTGCAATTCGGTATTCATGCAGGACAACAAGCTGAAATGCTGACAGATACCATGCGAGCTCTGTTGCTGAAAGCGTATGGTTATGAAACCAAAGTCTTTGAATTTGTGGCATTGGAACATACCAGTAAAAACAAAATGATTTTGGCAACCAAGCGTAAAGATTTCACTGCACCTGATCAAACAGTCTTAGATCAAATTCGTGCTTTAAAAGAGATGTATGGGATTCAAAAGCAATCCTTAGAATTATTATTGAATGATCAGTGGGACCAGCAAGACATTGGCGCTAAGTGCTAGCGCGTTGTGAGGAGAGAAAGCAGGTTTAACTGCTTTCTCTCTTGGTACTATTTAGATAAATTATTTTATTGCTGATTCATTTCATCAAGCTCAGCTTCGCTTGTGCCCGTGGTTTTTCGAGAAATGGTATCTGGAAAATATTGCGGATCATCCATTTCTGGAATCAATTGCTCACCCATTTTATGAATCAAGATACTGGTTTTTAATGTTTCTGTTGGGGCTTTAATCAGTAGTTCTGTCAGAAAGTCTGTTGCTTTAGCTGCAAATTGCGCATCACTTTCTTTGCTACCACGTTCAGGCATTTGAACATTGTCTAAATTAAGCACAGGGACTTTACAGGTTAACGGTACTTGAAAACTTTGACTATTTTCAATAATTTTACCATCCTGTTTACAGCTCTGATATGCAGCACTTTGAGCTTTCATTTGGCGTTCAAATGCTGGCGCAACAATTTTAAAATCGTTGGCATTAAATTGTTCTTTGAGTATTTCCTTCATCTTTTCAGATGCAGTGGCTTGTTTTTCGCCACTTTCATCGCGGTTTTTTTTAGCTTCAGCTTCTGAGATACCTGCAATTGCGGCACTCATTTTTAAATTAAGCTGATCTTGATTTGGGTCTTGAGAAAATAAGCCAATCATGCTTTTTGAGATAATGTTCACACGATCTAGCTCGGATGTTTTTGCATAAATACTTTGAGTCGTCAGTAAAATTGCGCTATAAATAAATACTTTAAATTTATGATTTAGAAACATAATTATTCTACAAGTTTAGTTAAGTTGGTGAAAGTGAACGCATTGTCACTGTGCATTACATTAGCATAATTGCAAGAATGAAGGATCAATTTCTCAACCATTAGGATTTAAATAATGAGCCAATTTGTCATTCAATCTGGGCCGTGGAGTCAGCTTCAACACGATGCAAAACTGATTCGAAGCATGGTTTTTATCGAAGAACAAAACATCAGTGAAGCAGATGAATGGGATGAGCAGGATGCCATTTCATTACATTTTGTTGTATATGCTCAAGATCAACCGATTGCTACAGCGCGGTTATTGGAAAATAACAGTATTGGTCGAGTTGCTGTGTTGCAACAATATCGAGGTGAGGGGATTGGTAAACTGCTTATGCAACAGATTATTCAAGTGGCAAAACAGCAAAATAGAGCATTTCTTCAATTATCCGCTCAAGTCTATGCAACGCGCTTCTATGAAAACTTAGGCTTTCAGGTACAAGGTGAAGAATATTTAGATTGTGAGATTCCACATATCGATATGGGGTTAAGTTTAAAAAATGACTGAATTGAAATAAACCAAGATTGAAATAAACCCACATTGAAATAAACCAAGAGAATCGATTTGCCCATGCTCAGTATAAAAACCCCGTTAATTCAATCTTTAGTTTTAAGCCAACTGAATCAATGTCAGGTGTGGTTAAAAATGGAAGCATTACAACCGTCGGCGTCATTTAAACAACGAGGCATTAGCCATGCCTGTCAAAAATATTTTGAGCAGGGTGCTCAGCGTTTTATCAGTTCCTCGGGTGGCAATGCAGGCTTAGCTGTTGCTTATACAGGTCGACAACTGGGTGTTCCGGTGACCGTCGTGGTTCCTGAAACCACAGCACAACGTGCGAGAGAATTAATTGCCCAGCAAGGTGCAGAGGTTATTGTACATGGCGCTTCATGGACCGAAGCCAATGCTTTAGCGCAGTCCTTATTAACACAGCATGATGTATTTATTCATCCTTTTGATCATCCATTGTTATGGGAAGGCATTATCCCGATGATTGATGAAGTCATTGCAGATGGCGTTACTCCAGATGCGGTGGTCTTATCTGTGGGTGGCGGAAGTTTACTTTCAGGTGTTGCAGCAGGATTAAAAAAACATGGTTTAGCCCATATTCCAATTTATGCGGTTGAAACCCAAGGTACAGCATCCTTACATGCTTCGATTGTGGCTCAACAACATGTTGAATTGGATCAAGTGAGTGGTATAGCAACAACACTTGCAGCAAAAAAAGTCTGTCAAAATGCATTTGAAGTGAGCCAAGCACTTGAGGTTCGTAGTTTGGTGGTTTCAGATCAAGACACTGTAGATGCCTGTTTAAAATTTATAGATGATCATCGTATTTTGGTTGAGCCAGCATGTGGTGCAACATTATCAGTGCTTTATGATCAGGCGATTCAATTTAAACCCACTGATCAGGTCTTGGTGATTGTATGTGGTGGCGCAGGGATTACCCTAGAAACACTACAAGCATTCAATGGATAGATCGGATTGAATAGACAATTAATGATCATAATCTATTGATCCTTTAGCAAGTCTTTTCGATTTAGAGGATGGTGAGATGATTCAAGTTGTACTTTTTGATTTAGATCAAACCTTACTTGATCGCACCTCCTCCCTAAAGGCTTTTTTAAATTGGCAGGTAAATTTCTTCGAGCTGGTTACGATTCAACAGAAACCACAATTTATTCAGCGTTTTATTGAGTTGGATAACAATGGTTCTGTATGGAAAGATCAGATATATGCTCAACTTATTCAAGAGTTTCAAATATCCAACTATTCGACACAAGTGCTATTAGAGAATTATATTCAAGACTTTAATAAATTTTGTCGAAGCTTTAGCGATGTTGATCTGGTTATTTATAGCTTGTTTAAGGCAAATTTTTCTCTTGGATTAATCTCTAATGGAAAGACGCCTTTTCAGGAAGATAATTTTAAAGCCTTAGGTTTAAGTGAGTATTTTTCGAGTGTGATTGTTTCAGAAGCTGTTGGACTGCGAAAGCCTCATCCAGAAATTTTCCAATTGGCATGTCAGCAGCTCGGTGTTATTCCTCAGCACTGCGTTTTTGTTGGCGATCATGAGATAGCAGACATTCGCGGTGCAAAAGCTTTGGGCATGAAAACGATCTTATTTGATCCTCAACAAAAAGAAACATCGACACAGGCCGATCATCGTGTAAAGTCTTTTCAAGACATACTTAGTATTTTAAAAATAAAATGAAAAGATTATATAAGCACGGTAGGGTACAGTTTCAGGTTTTATTTTTATTTGGAGTAGTATCTCAATTAAGTGTATTTGCACAAGCCGAAACAGATAAACAACAACCGTTAGCCTATGAGTTGCAGGTGGAAACAAAGCCAAAAACTTATGATCCAGCGATACAGTCACGGATTCGGGGCTATCGAAAGGGTGCGACAAAAACTTTAATTCAACATTCATTTGATTGTGCAGGAAGAAAAGCTGGGATACGGGATTACTTAAGTGGAAATGGTGCATTATCTGCGCTAAAAGCGTATGCCAGAATCACTTTTAATATCGAAGAAGGGATGCCTCGTAGTGCGATTCAGAAAGAAGCTGAAAGCAATGCTATGCGAACTTACCAACTGATTTCTTATAAAGAGTTTATTTTAAATGCCGACCAACCTGTGAATTTATATGGTTTTGTATTTGGAGCGACTGATTCATCTCGGACAAAAGCACAAGTGATTGATCAATGTGTGGATGCTGTTGCTTCGTTCAGACCACAGGCTGGACACGATTATGAAATTTTAGGTAAATATCAAAATAACCAATGCCAATTTCAAGTATTTGATCTAAAAACCAATCAAGAAGTGACTGTGTCTGACAAGCTTTATGCATGCCCTGAAAAGTCATGGAAATTTTGGAAAAGGGATCAGTAAATGAAAAGAGCAATGCTTGGTATTTTTTTGATGATGGGTCTTATTGTACCCAATTTGACTTGGGCATCTTATCTGAACCATTGCCTATTAACGGTTAAAGTCTTAGAAGCGACTTCAACCATGACTATGGCAATCAATGGGCCACAAGGTGAGTTTGAAAAAAGTAAATTGACGATGTATATCAAAATATTAAAAGCTGAAAAGAATGGAAGAGCTGACAGTGGATGCCAATCACTGGTCAATCAACGCATGCGAATTACGATTGAACAGCCACCTTTGATCAGTTTAGTCAAAGGGCAAGTTGTACAAGTAGAAAGCATCACTCAGGATGCTTTTCCACAAGAAGGATATGTCACGCAATACAAGCTAAAAAACTAGTCTGTTGGGAATTTCGCTTTTAGCCTTTGTGTGCGTTACTCCAGTCTTCTATGGCTTTTTGTCCGCTTTCTAAGCCAACTTCATAGGTATATTGCAATTTGCGTTTATCTTTACATAAACGGCCTGCTAACTTTTTATTGTCAGGTGGGCAGATTTCAAAAATGCTTTGTTGAGTATTTTGGCGGATAAAATCGACAGTTTGGTTATAACGAGTACAGCGATTTTTCAGACTATCTGCAAAGCCAGTATGTTGATTAAGCAAATATTTTGCCAAGAATTGATCTGCTTTACTGCTGGCTTTAAAGTAATTTTGTGTACGCGTACGAATCACCAAGAGATTTTGAATATTTGCTTGTTGCGCTGCCCATTGAACAGGGAGGGCATCTGCGACACCGCCATCAAAATAAGGCTCTCCAAAAATTTCTACAGCCTGTCGTGTCAGATAGGGAATAGAACTAGAAGCACGTAATCCATCGATAATATTGTCTTTCCCAGCACGTAAATATTCAGGATAACCTGTACGAGCATGAGTCAACACCATATAAAAGTCAGGATTTTGACTAAATAAAGCTTGTTGATCTAGAGGATTCTCTTTCTCGACAATATCCCACATCCATTGCATATCCAGTAAATCCCCACCTTTAAAAAAGCGAGCATAACGAATAAATTCAGGTCGAAGTGAGTGGTCTAAATAGAGTTCGATATTACGACCTTGTTGTCGAGCAAGGTAATTGGCGAGGTTTGTTGAACCAGAAGACACTCCCACAAAAAGATCAAAAGGGTTAAAATTTTGTTGTAGGAAAGCGTCAAGTACACCGCAGGTAAAAGCCCCACGCATACCGCCACCTTCTACGACAAGCGCATTACGTGAATCATTGATCATAGATTGTTTAGTTTGCATGTTCTGGCTGAGCTGAGTTGTGTGGCATGTTTTTCATTTCATCATTCGACATTTGCTGCGTGTCATGTGGAGGTGCTGTATCGGTATTCTCCGTCTGAGGCGTCGCTATCTGCTTATTTTGCTGACTCGGCATATAATCTGGTTCATTGGTTACAGCCATATAGAAGAATACAAGGAATAAACAGCTAAAGATTGTTGCGAAAATTACTGCTTTAGATTTCCACAACGGTTTCTTGGGAGAGTTAACATCGTTCATAGGAAAATTCCTAAAAGAATGAAATGTGTAGCTATTTTATAACATAAAGCAGTAGTAAAGTTGGCATTGCTATAAAAGACATAAATTAAATGAGGCTTATGTATATAAACACAACATGGATTGATCAGCATATGAATACATATCAGACATAACAAACAGGCTGAGATTAAAATTGAAATCAAGCATACAAACAAGATTATTTTGAGCTTGATTTTAGGTGTTTATGGAAATGAATAATGTTGATTTATTAGAAATATATGAATATTTAAACTACATTTTTAGTGAGATTATTTATTTAATTTTTCAACAATTAATCAAAAAATCTATTTGAATTTAAGTGTTTTTAGTAATGAAATTGTTTTTTTAAATAGAAAAATTTTAGAATTAATTTATAATAGAGACAATTAAAACGAATAAATTATTAAAATGAACAGCTTAGTAAATAGCATTTATAAAATATTGGATCAGCTTGGACTAAACGCACAAAAACGAGCCTTGCATATCCAATTTAGCAATACAGACTTAAACAACCAAGTCTTCTTACAACGTATCGATGGGCAACATGGTCTAAACCAAGGTGTGTCTGTTGAATTGATTTGCCTTGCCACTTCAGCAACGATTCCGCTTAAACAATTCATTGGTAGCCAAGTGGCCATTGATCAAGTCACAGATCATGGACAACTGTTTCGTAGCACTGGGGTGATTACTGAAGCGGCACAAGGGCAAAGTGATGGCGCACTAACGTTATATAAACTCAAACTCGAAGATGCGACTTCACTGTGGCATAAGCGCCGTAACAGCCGAGTGTTTATGAATAAGTCGATTGTGCAAGTCATAGAAACGCTGTTTAAAGAATGGCAAGACAAAAGCCCACTCTTTGCATCGAGTCTAAGCCTCGATAAAAGTGGTCTTAAAAAAGATTACGATATTCGACCATTCATTATGCAGAGTAACGAAAGCGACTATGCATTTTTAAGCCGCTTGATGCGCAGTGAAGGGATCAACTGGCTGATTGATGAAGCGCAATTGATTGTGCCTAGTTCTGCGACTCAAATTCAGCCGCAAAAACTGCGTTTGGTGGATGATAACAGCGAATACAAAGCGCTAGAACGAAGAAAGATCCGCTTCCATCGTAGCAGTGCCACAGAACAACAAGACAGCATCACCAGCTTTATTGGGCAACGTAGCTTACAACCCACTGCTGTCCACGTACAACGCTGGCAAGCAGATGTGTTAGAGCAAGAAGAGGGTGCAGGCAGTGTTCAAAGCAAACACCAACATAGTCAAAACCAGAATAATGCCAGTCTCGGTTTAGAACAAGCTTGGCATATCAGCCCAGCATGGATTCAAGACCTAAATGGTGAAGATCAAGCAACTGCCTCAAATAACAATCAAATTGAAAAGATCAACCAAAACCTCAGCCATTATTACGATGCTCAATCTAAACAATTCGTTGCCAACTCCACTGTACGTGATGCGCAAGTAGGCTACTGGTTTGAGCTAAACGAACACCCAGAAATAGACCAACACAGTGGCTCAGACAAAGAGTTTCTGATCACGTCAAAGACATTCTATAACCAGAACAACTTACCCAAAGATCTGAATGAACAAATCAATCGCTTGCTCCAACAGAGCAATTGGGTCAATTCAAATGTAGACTCAAATAACCCAGAGCGCCAAGCCAATCAATTGGTACTACAACGCCGTAATATCACCACTGTTCCTGAATACCACCCACTACAACACCGTCCAAGTACCCATCCACAACGAGCCAAAGTGGTTGGGCCAAGTGGAGAAGAAATTCATGTGGATGAATGGGGACGTATTAAAGTTCGCTTCCTATTTACTCGCAATGAAGATCATAGTCATGATGGTGGTGCAGGGAGCAATGACAACGACACCGATTCCGCTTGGGTGGATGTACTGACCCCGTGGGCAGGTGAAGGCTATGGTGCACGGTTCTTACCGAGGATTGGTGAGATTGTGGTGATAGATTTCTTTGATGGCAATATTGACCGACCATTTGTGGTGGGACGTATCCATGAAGCGCAACGGAGTCCAACTAAATTTGATGACAAAGGCCAATTGCCTGATACCAAAAAATTAGCGGGGATCAAAAGTCGAGAAGTTAAAGGCAGTGGCTATGGCCAGCTTAGATTTGACGATACCACAGACCAAATCAGCAGCCAGCTACAAAGTAGTCACGGTGCGAGTCAACTTAACCTTGGTAATCTGAGTCATCCTAAAGAAACCGATACCAGTGAAGGACGAGGCCAAGGCTTTGAACTAAGAACAGACCAATGGGGAGCAGTGCGTGCAGGACAGGGTCTACTACTCAGTACCTATGCTCAAGATTCAGCTTCAGGCAATCACCTTGATGCAATAGCCGCGAAAAGTCAGTTAGAAAGCAGCCTAAATAATTCCAAAGCCTTAAGTGAAGTTGCTAAGAATCAGCAAACTGATCCACTGAATGTATTGGAAAATCTCAAGCAATTTCTTGATCAAATCGAAAAAGGTGAAAAAGACAAAGCTGATGCATTTAAACAAGCTTTGATGATTTTGGCTGCACCGAATTCAATCGCATTGGCAAGCAATGAAGACTTACATCTTTCTGCGGATAAACAAATCAGTTATACAGCAGGTGATAGTATCAACCTGAGTACGCAAAAGAATTTAGTTGCACATGCACAATCAAAGATTAGTCTTTTTGCGGCACAAGAAGGTGCAAGACTTTTTGCTGGGAAAGGTAAGGTTGAGATCCAAGCACAAGGTGATGGTGCGGATTTGATTGCACGTAAAGGTATTCAAATCATTTCGACTGAAGAGATGATTGAGCTAAAAAGTCTCAAAGAAATTATTATCACCTCTGGTGGCTCTCAATTAAAAATTAATGGTTCAGGTGTATTTGTGACCACGGCTGCTAAGTTCGAAGTGAAGGCAGGGCAACATAGTTTTATTGGTGGAGCAAAAGTCGATTATTCACTTCCATCATTCTATGAAAATATTTGTAAGCCTTGTTTGTTAGATGCTGCAAAGTTTGGAATGGCATTTGTTGATAAATAAAATGAAAAGAAAAATTGTTCCATTTAAAAATATAAAAAGCTGTATCAAAGATGATCAACATGATTTGAACATGTATTTAATCTTGGATGCAGCGCAAGTTTCAGATCAAACTTTGCACTTTATCAATACATGGCGAAATGACGCAAGGCTAGAGTTTTATTCATTATTCTCAGGCACAACGGAGGGCAATGCACCTTTTGAAGTTGCCCCTGTACTTGTTTTAATCAATGATTTAGAAATGCTCGAAGAAGAAGGGTTTAGCTTTATTCATCAAACATGGAAAGATGAACAGGCTTTAAATCTGGTATGCAGTTCATTGGATTTGACTCAGTTTGTTAAAAAGATGAAACGCTATCTCACAGTAGAA
>CAJPVJ010000540.1:2151-23469 GCA_905397405.1 Oppiella nova
AACATCTAATATAACGCTCACAACATCTGTGCGTCCAATGCCTCAAATCGATTGAATACCGGGAGCTGTGGGCTCTTCAACCGTACATTTGGCACAAGTCGTCGAGAATTGCAAACTCTTGGAGATCTCTCGCATCATATGTATGGATAAGTATAGATATATACGGTATTTGACTCGTTGTTTGGCCGTTAGATTGGAAACAAATGATCAATAAAATGCATTATTTTATTGAAGCATATGATTAGTTGTTAGCTCTGTATATATTAGGCTCTAATGTTACGGACCTTAATGTGAAAAACATGAACTCAAATGCAAATGTATATAATTCTCGCGAATCTATTATGGTTTATATAAAAATTATAAAATACTAGCCCTTCATATTTAGGTTAAAATATAATTATTCGGGTGATAACTGTCTCCCAATGAATCAATTAATAAGCGATTAAAAAGTGTTGTTTGCTAACACTTTATCGTAAAAACATTAGACACACACAAACCCAACAGAAACTCACACAGAAATGATTTAATACAATAATGGCCTAAAAAATCCAATCAAACCAAACAACATATTCCCCATTAATCTGGACTTAAATCTATTGAATTTGTGTTTGAAATTCAGTTCAATCGCTGCCACATATGCCTATTGAGGAAAATTTCACTTTTAATTTATCAATAAATTAAAATCAAAACAAATTTTTCTTTCGGCCAATAAATTATGAAAAATAGAGATTTGTTTCAATAAAATACTTTTTTGTCTTCCAAACAAATTGATAAACATTTGTAACTTATATTACTATTAAGGAAATCAACTCATTTCCACTCTTTTCATATAATATTTCAGTTATATTTGCCTTAAGTTTGTCAAAAGAATTTCAAGAAAAAAGTTTATTTTAATATGAATTGAGTGCAAGAACTGGATATCAGTTAAGACTTAACCACAAGAAAAAACTATTTCTTATATTGACTGACATTTCATACGAATTCGTGTCGATAGCAAAGCACTGAAAATACGATCACAACAGATGTCTTATAAGTTATAACTAGTTTTGTTTATAACGAAAAACAATTATTTTGTAAAACGAGACAAAAGCTATTTTTCTTCTTCAAAAATAAGTAAAAAGTTTTCTGTTGATTTTTTGCAGTAATTATTTTGTTATCTATTCATTAGAGGACTATCTTTTTGATTTAAATATCTCTGATAATAATCTAAACTTCACTTCAGGGAAGACTTTTGGCAGCCGTTCCTCTAGTTATAGTTTATGATAAATAAGATTTTCAAAGTAATGTTCAGATTATCATAATTCAGTAAATATTTATTGAATGTTTTTTTCAAGCAAATGTCAGTTTAAAACCATTTCTGGTATTAAATGGTTTAATTAATATTTTTCAAATCATATCATTTTCCGCGCACTCGCTTCACTTGAATCGCAGAAAAGAGACCAAAATTGAGATTTGGCTTCAATTGAGTAATGAATTTAGTATTTTATAGAAATCCTCTCAACGAGTGTTTAATACCTTTTGATTCATAAGTTTTCCAAACCATTAGACCGTAAAATATTAATAAATTTTAAAAATGTTACCAAATTGTGTTTTATTGTTTAAAATCTTTTTATTATTTCTTATTCATTTATTTATACATTAACTAAAAATATATTAATTTTTATAAAAGTTTAAATTATATTTTATAAAATATCATTATATATAAACTTATATATTAAGCGCAAATAATAACAAACTTTTAAATTATATCTTGAATGGATACAAACAATTAATACAATATTAATAAATGGTTTTCATGTCCGCTGTATTACAATATAATAATTATTTCACAAAAAAGTTTTTACATAATTATATAAATAATATTAAGTCTTGATTGTGAGCAATGAAACTAAGTATCTGTCTAAAGAATCGCATTTCAAATGGCATTTACCTTTAAACTGAAATTGAATAAAAACTCCTAAAGTTGTAAATCAAACAAAACATCAAAATTCATGAGAAGAATGAGTATAAAAATAGAGTAAAACTTTAGTCAATAGCAAAAACACAGCAATTAATGACAAATACGTGTCTAATTCCTTATACAATGAATTATTCCGTACTTTTCGCACAGAATATGAGTCCAGAATAATAGCTACAGAATTGTTGATTACGGTTTGGGCCTACAGTTGAAAGTTGTTGAAAGAGGACGGGTGGTAACCATTGGATTTGTGGGAACGACCCGTTCGGTGGGAATACTCGGAGAAGCGCTCGGCATCGGTGACGGCGCCCGACATCATCACAACCGGCTGTAAATGCAATGATTTACGACTCCCGCTGTCGGCCATAAACGCCGAGTTCACTTCACCTGTAATTTGAATTAAAGTTTTTATTTGTAAAATCATAATAAAATTGGTTTTCCTAAACATAATGGAAAGCCATGTAATCTTACTAAATATAAGGCATTTAAATAAAACTTTTATTTAAGTCACTATAAATCAAATGAATTCATAAGATTACATAAAATAGGATTACACTAACAATTAATGTTATTTACTATCGTAAGTTTAAGCTTAAAATTTAAAGTTATACGCGATTATACTATTTTTTATTTGCTTACTAGTAATTATACCGACCTTTATATGTGGAGCCGTTGGACAGGTACTGATCGGGCAATAACTTGACATAACGAGTGCCCAAAACAAAGGCCAAAATGGATAAAACCATGCAATCGATGACACCGATGATCGCCAAAATGAATGCCCATCTGATGCCGCACTGACCGCTCAGGTAGTTGTCGGCGTCGTTACCGCACACCTCCTTAACGGCTTGGGAGTCCCAACCGGACGGGAATATGAGTACTCCCACTAACATACATAAGGCTGTCGGGCATAAAATTTAATTTAAAAAATAATTTAATTAAATGACATTTAATTCACTTCTCATGACATAAAGATTTTTGAAGCGATATATTTGTTGAGAAACAGATATTAAGTTTAATAATATCGTGAAAAATAAGATACTAAACAAAAAATACAATAAATAAAAGATAAATAACTAGTAATTAATAAAAAGCTTTTTAATTAGTTTTAATCAGAATACTAGCCCTCAGCTAACATTGGCTCAGGTTTTGTCCAAAAATATATGTTTCACTTATTTTCAAGTTTGTTAATAAAGATTTACGAGTTATGTAATGCATAATTTGTATATCATAAATGAAATAGATTCAAATTATGAATATTAGTAATACAAACATTAGAAAATCTATTTAGTTCATTTAAGTCTTGGTGACTTGAAACTTACACAATTTGCAATCAAAGTTTGTGAACTTGTGTGAACGACCATAAATTTAAATACTAAAGTATCGGTCATCTAAATGCCATTCACACGATTATACATTTCAGTTTATAAGCAATAAAGATTAGTTTTAATATAAAAATTATAATTTAATTAAAAAATAAACGCAACATTTGATTTAATTTTAAACTATAATGTTATCAGTGATAATTTATCAGATTAGTACTATCATTAGTTTTATTTGAAAAACAAGTGGATAGTCTATTAATTTAGATAATTTTGTACTTTACATTTATTTTAGAGATATTTAAATGTAATTTAAGGTCGAGTTGTCCACAAAAAGTTATTTTATTTTTTACTAACTATTTATGTGAATTGCAATAAAATATTTGTTAACTTGTAAAACAATCAAATTGCTAAATGTATGATTAATTGTATAAAATATATCCCTTGAATAGTAATTATTTTAATATAAAAATACATTAAACCATAAGAATTGAACATAAATTTGTTGGAGAAGTGCCTAAAACTAAAAACTCTGTTATCTAAGAGTTTTTCCTTCAATTGATTCGTGAATTCTTTCTTAGTTTTTCGTTTCATTAATTATAAAAATGAAATATTTTTTCTTATGCTTTACCTTTTATTTTTGAGGCAAAAATTTATTGAATTATTAAAATTAAAACCAAATTCAAGAGCACTAAAGTATACGTTTGTATTTAATATAAGGCCGAAGCGCCACGAAAAACACAATTTCATACTGTATTGAAGTCACTGTCAGGTTATCTGAGATAACAAATTATTTAATGATTTTATTGTTGTTTTAGAGCTTACGGTATAATTATATCGTATAATAAATAACTAGGATTTTAAGCCAAAACTATTGAAATCTAAACTATTGTATGAAAAAGTAATGCATTTGTTAGTAGTGTTGGCGGAGATTGTCTTTTGGGGAGAAAATGCATAATTTATTTAATTTCTACCTCTAATGTGAACTAATTGTAAAAGAAATGCCAAAAACTGTGTCAAAATGATAAGAGAGTCTATAACGCCTTTTCTCTCACCCTTTCCTATCCATACAAATGCTATTAAACTATAAAATATAATTCAACAGAAAGTTTAAGGAATATTTAAATTAATAAATGCTGTATTTTTAGATAACTGTTTAAATTAATAACCAAATAATATATCTTATGACATGGATAAGCCATGGTAATACCACATCAATTATATAAGCTTTAAAAGCCACACAAGTTTTTAGTTGCCTGTAATAATTGAAAAATGTAAAGTATTTCCCAATAAATAATTAATCATTTTGTTGTTGAATTGATATGTTATTCAAGATATACAACAACTTATTTTTCTTATTTTGTGTTAATTAATATGATTTTAATTTTAAAATCCACAGCCAAATATGTTAATAATAATAAACAATAAAATAGTGGATTAGAATTATAATGAGCTTGGCTATTAATTCAGTCAATATTATGCAGTAATTTATAGCGAAGGCCTTGACATAAAAGTTTTAGTTTATATTTTTCAAGAGTCCATTACTTTAATTTCAAATAAAGTTCTCCCAAATTGTATGGTATTTATGTAAATCAAATGTTATAGAAAAATATAAGTCGATTCATAAGATTGATAACAAAAATATTGTATGAATTGTAATCACTATATTGTGAACCGATTGTAAGAAAACACACAAAAAATCACGAATAAGTCATTTGAATGATTGAAAATGTAAATAACTTTTTAAACTATTACATTTTGGTTGAATAGAAAGGTGTACCGTACGTATTCAATACAATGCGAGTATAATATAAATCACTAATTGTTTGATTTGAATCCATATTTTAATAGCGATCCATACAATCGGCTATTATATTGAAAATCATAGCCTATTGTCAAATTCATTTCAAATTCCTTTATACTATGATTTCCATTCACTTTCGTTTCACAATCAAAATTTCTATCAAAATAATAGTCTCGTATAAATTATTGACTAAATCAGCGGTGAGTTTGCACTATAATGTTAGGGGAGAACCAGTTTTAAGCAGAGATCGGAATTTACTATTTACTATACAAGAGATGAATTCAAAAAAATATTTCACTTATTTTATAGTTATTCTGTTTATTACAATAAAACTTTAATTTATGGGCAGTTTTCACATACTTTCCCATTAAATAAATAAAAACAATTAATGTTTTGCTGTTTTTTTATTGCGGAATTTTTAACCTCTTAAATGACTCGTCAGTTAATGCATTAAATGATTAACATTTAAATGAAAACACAATATAATGGATAACAACGAGGAATATATCACACGTTTTAAACCGTTTCGCCCTCTCTTTCATACCGTAAGAAAAGCATCAAAATATATAAATCATTCAAATGTAGGGTTTGTTTGAAAAGTCAAATAAAAGACTTAAACACTAAAATACATGAATACAGGAAGTGTTTGGTCTCAATCATCATATGTTGCAAATGGTAAGTAAACTGTATTTGCAAATAGTTTTAAAGCGATTGTATACATAGAAATGGTTATGCAATTAAAATACACACCGTTTGTATGCTATGGCTATGAGACGGGAATAATATTAATGAATAATAGATTTCAAACAATGGATTCGATAATTAAATATTAGTGTTAATAGAAATGTCATTAGATTTGATGTTTTTGAAAAGGCTATGGGTTTTACTAATAGTAATGGATGAGTTTTATAGCAAAATAAATCTCATTAATGAGACCTAACTGTAGGCCTATTCCGTGACAATAATATTGAGAGACAACAGAGAGTTAATATGGGAACTCATTAACATTGGGGGCAATCAGAGAAACATTTGGGAATATATTTTTGGCATCAAATGTATTAATTAAATAACACTTGAAAAACAATCGATTAGTCGGTATTCAAGTGCACTGAAGGAAACAGTAGTTTATAATATTACCTAAAAATCTATTATTGTTTTGTTTTCACGCTTTCATGATTTGCACACTTTATGCTAATTTTTAATCGTATGTATTGTGAAGAATATTATGAGATATTCTCATGTTTTTGTGCTTAAAGTATAACTTCAGTGTATAGTTAATAATACATTACATTGTATTAGTTATGCACTGACTCTCAACTCGTCTTCAATTGTATGTCACAAAAGAAATCTTATATTTTTGACATCAAATCGTTTAGTTTCAGTCGATTAATGATTGTTAAGGGCTATGAATACAATTGATTTTCTTGAAAAATAGAGCATTTATTTAGTGATTTTGTCACACATTTTAACAAAATTTTCCATAATTTGCTATTAACTTCAAATATATCGATTCTTAAGAGTTGTTTAAAACGGGAATTATAAACAATACATGAGTTAAAAGTCAATAACATATCTATTATTAAGGAAATAAAACACTTATTTGTCAGAATGTTAACTATATTATAATTTAACACTATTTATGAGTCTAATCTTAATGCATATATATGCATATCATTAACAGAAAGTAAAACTTTGATCATTAGTTAAGACAAAATTATAAATCATTTATGTAATCATTTAAGTATCAAATGCACATAATATGCATTTGACAAGAATTTTTTATATCTTTTATTATATTAAACATATTTATTATTTTTAATATCCAATGAAGTCATCGCAGTTAAGATAAGTAAAGGAAATTATTATTATTATTTAATTTTTGGCAAAAAATGTGTGTTTATAAAAAGATTTCCTTCATTTCTATGTATTGATATACAGAGAAAGAGTGAAACAAATTATTTTTAAAAACCAGAAATTGAATGTCTGATTGAAATGATTCACGATTTTTCGTTAAGCAAAATGGATATAATTAACACAAAAAACGAGACCAAAAGATTGAATTATACGGTAATATAAGACTAAACATTAAGAAAAGTATTATACAAACTGAACGTTGAAACTAAATCCATTAAAACATTTAAAAACATTAAACAGTTATATATATATTTGTAAAGAAAAATGAATAAACTCTTAATTCCGTATAAACTTTATACATAAATACAATCTACTATTAGCTGATAATTTTTATTTAAATATAATATCAAATTATTGTCTTATTTTAGTTGTCTTTCCCTTTCCAATGGGTTAACGCACCCAATATTAAACCGTAAAAATAAACCACATTTTTGGTGTTGAATAAGAAAAAAGTATAAGTGTTTTGTTTATACAGTACTTTTGGTTTTGGTTGTCGTTTGTTTGGTAATTTAATTTCAAACACAATGCAAATCATTATTCACATCAATATATCGCTTCATAAAGAAAGCGAAAACAATTGAAAGATTTTTTCCGTACATAACTATAAATAAGTTGAAAGTGTTTTTCGCGCACAAAATAAGAGCTCAAAAACGATATGAGAAAAAAAGGTTTACAATTAATTAGTTTGAATAGAAAGTGGAAATGGTATACAATTTGTTTGCATGAAATCAATTGTAAGACTACTCTTTATATAAGTTTTTTTTATCTTAAAATAAAAATAAATTTCTTTAAGGAGATGTGTTTCGCATGAATTGTATTATAAGATTTGGTAATTTATTTCTCTCCTTATATTGAAAGAGCTCTCAATTTTTGAATTCAATTGTAATAAAATAAAATAAAAAACACTTTTTAAGGCAACTATTGTGCCCCTAATCACTACAAAATACTGTAAATACAAGGATTTTATGTGATTTTTGGAGAATATATTTCGTGAGCTTAACGTGTGATATGATTTAACAACAGGTCATTGGAAATATAAAAAGTTAAACCCAAAGGCTATACGTTTTGCTTAAATTATGCGATTAGTTTTGGTTAGTTATATACGGTATCTGTTCGGTTATGTTTGGTCATCCCTTTTGGAAAGGGATCATCACTTTGTTATTTAAGTTTAATTTGCGAGTAGAGAAAATGTGTGGTCTTTTATGTGGAAAAGAGGCCAAAATGTTGTAAAATATAAATACAAAACACGAGAAATGGTTTCTGGACTCGAAATAGACGAATAAAAACACAACTTATTTATAAGATTCAAGCGATTAGAGCCTAAAACACGATATTCTTCTCTATTCTTCTCTATTATCTCAACACAAGAGTTGAGAAGAATTGCACCAAAAGAATGGAAATGAATAAAAAAATATTTGAAACAAGAAAATGAGTTTTTTATATAAAGTTGGACTCAAGAGTATAACTAAAAGACAAACACAGATAATATTATTTGAAACAAAAGGAAAGTGTATTTTTATTTTTATATACATTTTCCTAATGAGAAAGTGAGAATCGTATGAATGGGAAAGGGATGTAGAGAAACGTGTGAGGATAGGAATGGTAGGTATGGTAAGCAAGAGTGACTGACCGGTGGTCGCCTGCATCCACCCGCAGATGTGGAAGACTGTGGACGAGTGGAGGAAGAAGAAGAGGAGCATTGATAGCAAACACAACATTATGGTGACCACCGACAGGCCCACAAACACTGTGGCCGCCCGGAAGGCTGGGGTCGGGATTGTGCTGAAGTCATCGAGCCTTCCCTCGCAGATGAGGTCCTGTCCGTCTTGGAGCAGTCGACACGACCTCCAGAGTCCGAAATAGCCGGTTCCCGGGGAGGTCTCGGTGTCGCCCAACCATTGCGGCTGAACGAAGACCACGACATTAATGATGGAGAAGCACATCGTGAAGACGGCCCACAAGACACCGATGGCACGACTGTTGCGGATGTAGTTCACCTGATAGTCGTAGTAATCCATGTCCGGTGACGACTCGTACGGCGAGCCCTGAAGTTTGTTATCCATTACAAAGTTTTCGCAAACTTTTCAAAATCACTTTTGCATTCAAACACCAATCGATGGCACAAAACAATTACAACCGAAAAGTGAGATTTTGTTAATGAAAATGATTTGTTTGATGATTACATTTGATTACATTTTGTTTCTCTACACGTTTTGAACACTTCAGTCGAGAAGTTATGAACTCTTTGTTGAATGAAATGTTGGACTCTTTTAGTTCGCAATTCTTTGCTGGAGTTCACAGATATCCCATCAAATGGTTTGCCAGAGAAAAGTCAGCCAAACATTCACTGCAAATGCTTTTATAGCAATAGTTGCACAACTGGTTTGTTAGGTCTCTGTCGACGGCACAGACATATCAACACTCCGTAACCCAACCCCTCTTTCCTTTATATAACTGTTAAGAAGTTTTTCGAGTAAAACACAGTATAATATCCTTTATGTTTATCACAAATAATATTAAAACACCGAAACAATAGCGTATTATATCATACAAAACAAGTAAACAATAAATTAGTTTCGAAAACCTTTTTTCTCAATCAAAAAGTCTATTTAAAATATACACTCTTTTACACCCATTTTGGAGTCAAAAAATGTATTTCAACCACACTTTTATGGATTCATATGATATGAGATTACTATTTAATGATATCATATGTGAATCAAAGTGGGAAAAAGTTATATAACTAGATATTTGGCTGTGAATGTTATGTGGAGAGAGAAATATATGATAATTTTGAATGAAAAACCAGTGGTTGGGATATAATGACCTCAAATGCAAAACTGGATGATTTAATGCATTCAAAACCGACTCTAAATTGCAGTTTCAGTGATTAATATATGAATATTTAAGGCTATTATAGCGCATTATTTCGAAATAATTAATTTTTTATACAATTTAACATTTTTGTATACGATTTACGTGTAAATTATTTTATATTTAATTAAATATAAGTTTACTTTTAATATACAATTAAATGTGAATTCTTTATAAACATAAGTAATAAATTCGGTAATAAATATTAGTTGATTTTTTTCAATGTTTATTAATTTCTTAAGAAACACTTTTTAATGTTTAAGAAATTATCCAATTATTTATATATGAAACGAATGAATATGTTTTGAAATCAAGGGTTTCGTGTGTTTTCTTATCTTTTTATTTGTTGTTTTGCTGTACTTTTCAATATAACACACAATAATTCAATTAAAACTGTTTGTGTGTTTACAATACACACAGAATAAGAAATAAAACTCAAAACTAAATGTTATCTTATTTTTATGTTTTCTGTTTTAAAAGTGGATTTTCAATTGATTTCTATTCTCAATGATAGGGAAAACATTGCTTTAAGACTATTCATAGGCATACTGTACGGCACATGATAACAGACACTGTCATCGACACCATTCAAGTAGATCTCAATTTGTTGTCGACTTTTGTTTAAATACAATATAATTGTCTACATTATGTATTATGCTACTTGTAATCATTTTAAAATATTTTTCATGTTTAAACTTTCTAGTATTGTATAGTTTGTGAAATCTGTAATTAAACATAAAATACAGACTCAGATGATGTACAATGAGAGTCAATAGTCATAAATTTTCCTCAAATTTAAAATATATCTTATTTTCTATTCATCTCTATGTCTGACACAAAGTTTATATTCAAGAAAACACTTAAATTGTTAAATAATTATAAAGTTAAACAGCAATTGTGTTGCTGAATAATTGCATAAAGTCCTTAAAGTCTTGATAGTTATAGTTATTTGGACTAAAATTCATGTTAATTGATGTGAGTTTTGGTTTTGTGGTTAAACTATATCTGACACGTAATTCAGATAAAAGGCACTTATGTTTGAGTGGATTGTGTTTGACATGAATAGAGGGTCATCTCATCTACAGGTATTGAAATTGATGGTCACATATGATTGTATACCCGGGCTGTCAGTGCTCTGTCACATCTGTCATACATATTTTGACTTAGATTTTCATTAAACACGAGATGAAAAGTTCATAACATTTTTGTTGTTTTCACTAATTTTCATAATTATGTTTAATTAAGTTTTTGGTAATTTTATGGAAAAACGGATTCAATTATCCAAAAGTGTTATTCTTTAGGATTGAAACCGAAATGAATTCGTAATTTTTCAATTGATAATTAATTTTGTTGTGATTTTAACCTGAATATTTTTTGTGCATAATGTTTTTATTTTATTTTATTTATGTAGAATTGGTTTTAAAAATTCACGCAAAAAGTGAGAAAATGTTTAGACAATAATTTGCGTGAAAAACAGCGTAAGTTTGCGATTGAGTTGTATTAGTGTCTATGTATTGAAATGTAAAGTATTGTATTGTTTGTGACCACTGGTTGCGGTTTTGAAACCCAAAAACAAAAATCTTTATCCGACTTATCAATGGATTATTTGTTCTCTTATTCTTCAATCAAATACAAGTCTAAACACAATAGAGTCGGCAAAAAACGGACGGTTTTTGATTTGTATAAGAATTTTGACATTCTTTTGATTATATACTTTGTTTGACATTAACTACATGTGAGAGAGAAAACCTCAACGGCTTTTCAAATATACACAAGTAGTTGAGCACTGGATTGAGAAATATAATAAAATCAAAAGAAAATACAAAATAGGGAACAAAATTATAGTGAAAAATACTGACAGAAAAATAGAAATAAAAACTAATACACAAAACTCATTGACTTTTTTGTTGGTTCAGTTTTACAGTAAATAATCACAGAAATGACTATAAGTGTAGGCTTTGTATACAATTTTATTTTCCCACTTAATAGACTCGCATATTATCTCATTTGTGACAATCAAAACGACTAATAATAATCTTAACACATGTTTGTTCTGTGAAATTAATGAAAACTATAGTATTTTGTTATATATTTATAACCGATTTTTTGAGATCGTCCTCAACATTAGCGCTAAAATCGGGTCAACCCGTCAATTGAGTGCCTCTTTTTGAATGAGTTTCTAAAACATTAAAACTTTTCTACAATTGATGTCTTAGTCTTCAAACAGTTAATTAACTTTTTCTATAAACACATCCAATAAGATGTGAACCCGATTTGGATGTGTGTCTAAAAATCGATTAACATTTGCCTCTGATTTTGAACATTAAGTTCAATATCAGTGACAACTGATTTGGTACTTATATAACGGAATTGAGTTTATTATGAAGTCAAACGAAATTAATTTCATTAAAAGTTTAATTACCCCTGATTTTTAATGTTATATACAGTGTAATACATTTATACAGGTATATATTTAGTAAATAATAGAAGTTTATAAAACAAAACATTAAGATATTTATAATAAAAGAATCTAATTATAAGTGAAATAATATTATAATTATAATTAATAATTGCTGGTTTGTTAGCAAATGAGCTAAATATGAAACTTAATAATTATAATGCCATACAGTAGTGTAGCATTTGTGGCAATTTTAGTTTTATTTCCCTGCTAAATATAATAAATACAATATTAAGTGTTTATTATATCTTTTTTATTTATTTTATTTTTCATACCTTTTGTTATACAATTGTTTCATAAAGTAAATTCCTATTAAATATTTAAACCTATTATAAAATTCATTGCAAAATGAACTCATTATTATGTAAAGTGTTTATCTGAATATTTAAGTAAATTATTGAGTTATTCACTTAACTTGATGCTTAAAGTGTGTTCAGAAAATGCTAAAATGATTTCAATCTAAACAACATTTCTATTTTCAAAACTTATATCTTCTCATCGATAACCACATTATTATGATTAATACGATTCCGATAACAATAAATAAATTTCCCAAATATAAGTTAAGATAAGTTAAGTTAAGGGCAAATAAGGCTTAAACTATGGGCACAAAAATATACAATTTCCTCATTCCTTATGATTTTGTGAATCAAAACATAAATAAAAACATGGTTTAGAAAATGAATATTAATCGCACCTATGTTGTATGGCAATCCTTAAAGTTATTTATTATTAGTTTCGGTTAAAAATAAAATCAATGTTAAGATAATAATATATAATAATTGTCTGTTAATTGACAGTCAATTGAATGCATGATATGTTATGTGTTTGCAAAATGAGCTGACATTCAAAATCGATTGTCAATCAAACTTTTAAGGTCTAGAAAAACTGTTTCCCAAAAATTTGATTAAACCATTAATTTTGAAATGAAAACACAAATTGATTGGTTATCTATAAATCGGATCAAATATAACGCGTTTTAAACACCCATTAAAGGCACAGGGAGTTAATCCCTATGCGAGACAATAAGAAAAACAAAATTCCGTAACATTTTTGTTGTGTATATTATATTATTTTTTTGTGGAAATAAATTATTTGCAAAAATAGAGTTAACTGATTGTGTTTCCTATGATTCGCCGGCGCTTTGTATCAATAGTTTTAAATCAAATGATAACAAGTGTTAGACATAATCCTATTGTTCGGTAGGTCTCAGCCCTTACATACAAAAGACAATTATTTATGTTATTGGGTTAACAATTGCTTCACTCGTATTCATAACAATATATGACATTAGATAACAGCGGGACTACACTCTGGGAAGGACTGCCCAAAGAATATAATAAACGCTTTCACAGTGTATTTTCACTAAATATAAAATACTATCGAAAATGTTGTTTAGTTTCTCACCCAAAAGGATGCCTCAAAAGTTTTAGATGAGATATTAGATTTACAAAACGGGTTAATCGAAAAATATTTTGCCATAAAAATGCCAAAACATAAATAAAAGTAATAAATAAGAATTTGATTAATTTGTGAAACTATTAATTAAACTTTTTTTTCTCTTTAAACTATATTCCGATTCAAAGCCTAATAAATATCTTTATTAATAGACTGATAAGAAAATAAACAAAATTCAACTCAATTATTACCTATAAATATAATATTCATTCGACCAAAACATTAATGAAAATATTTGTGTTAAAAATATAATTGTGGGATTTGTTTGCCTTTGAAAAATATGAACAATCATTTAAATCACACAATACTTTCAGCCCATAAAATGGGTGGTATTTTGCTAACGGAATATATATTACAAATTGAATTTAAAGGCAATAAAATATTTTACGAAATTCTTTTGAATAAATGATAAAATAGTTTTTTTTAATTCTTACTATTATTTAAACAGACAGTAAGTGTAAGAAAAATATAATTATAATTCTAGCCCTGACTTAAATTGAATTTAACTAGTAATTTAAATAATTTGGTGGCCATTGGCGTACAGTGTATTCACCAGCTTTGTGAAAAATCTAAATCATAAGTAAAATGTCATTAAATTTTTAATTAGATTCTCAGCTGTTTTTTATTTAAATGAGTGAAATGATAAATTAGTTTTAATTTTTATTATTTTTGCTAATTTTCACTCTTTATTTGAGTATTTTTCTGGAAAACGTGTTTTGCGTTTGTTTTTGTATTCATTTTATTATTTTATTTTAAACAAAATTACTTTTTTAAACATAGAATTTAAACTAAAAGCTCTCTCTCTCTCTCTCTCTCTCTCTCTCGACGCTATTGTTTAAATAGTGACTCAAAATATTTAGCGTAAATTATTTTTTACTTTTTACTTTCATTTGTCCTAAAAATCAAATGTATATTCTGTTTTTATAAAAAAAAGTATTTATAAAATATAATTTATTATATTTAATCGGATTTTTTATAAATGGTTTTTTCGGTTAAAATTTTTAATCACTATTATATAAAATAATTATTAATTTCTAATATTTATTCCCTTAACTATCATGTAATCAAATCTATGCTATTAATTGTATGTAACGAATATCCTTTAATAAAAATATTAATAAATTCAATATAACTTATTATATTATATAACATCACAAACGCGGAAAGTATTGGGAATTACTTGCAGTTTATGTGAAGGATTTCTGTCAAAGACAGATGTCATCTAAAAAATTATTGCCTCCAAAAGATTGTAACCAATGGTTGTCATAAATTAAGATAAAAAAGTTGGTACATCTCATCACACCGGCACCCATTGAACGATAACTCCATGCTATTGAATAAACGCGTCCATTCATGGCTTACATAAAAACATTTTGATTATATTTTTAAATGTCAAACACGAATCAAACACTGTTTGTGTTTAATCGTGATTAGTTTATTTTTTATAAACTTATTTACATAAAAGTACACTAATTATAACTACTGTATTCTAATCAATCAATATAAAAGGAATTTTAAATAATAATTTTCATTTAAAATTTTTAATTTAATGTTATAATTGTGACCAAAACAATATGTTTAGTTCGCATACATTGATCAGATGCCTGTCCACTCAGGCTTGTGGTGCCCTATCGGGTATCAGAGTGCTTGACCTGACCCGGATACTGGCCGGACCTTTCTGTACCCAACTATTGGGCGATTTGGGGGCTGAGGTCATCAAAATCGAGAGGCCGGGCACTGGCGACGACACGAGGGCGTGGGGCCCACCCTTTGTGGGGCCCGAGATGTCCGCGTATTTCGTTTCCACAAACCGTAATAAAAAGGCATTAAATTATAATTTGCTTATCCATTGAAATTAGTTTTAAAATTATTATAATTAAGTTTTGGGAAACAGTTTTTCAGACATAGAAAGTGAGATTACTTTCCGCTTCGCGTAATGAGAAATCAAATCTGTTTTATTTTCATATTTCGCTAAATTATGGGTTTTATTCATTTATATTTTCAAATATATTATTATTATAGATATTACTGAACATAATATTTAACTTTTTTACCATCAAAAGTGTCTCATAAAAAGCATAACGTTTTAATCTAGAGATTGCGTTGGAAATGAATTGTGTGAACGAAAGGCAATATTAAAATCATATTAATTTGAGAATTAAATTATTGGTTAAGGAATGCCATTATCTATTGAAATGGAAATCTTTTTTTCATCATTTCGTACACAACTTATCAGAAAAAACTGAGAACTAGTTTACACTTAATCTAAATATTGTTCACAAAATTCATTATTATTTTGCTCTAAAAATTTTTTTACCCAAAAAAATCTCTTTTATAGAGCGTTGCCATCGATTTGAAGAAACCTAAGGGCAGAGAGCTATTGCTAGAGTTGGCCCAGAAATGTGATATATTTGTCGAGAATTATATCCCTGGTAAACTTAAAGAACTGGGTGTTGACTATGACAGTGTCAAACAAATAAACCCCAAAATCATATACGCCTCCATCACTGGGTTTGGGTCCAGTGGTCCGTACGCTAAGAGGGCTGGCATTGACTTTATTGCCAATTCAATCGGTGGTTTGCTTTCCATCACCGGTCCAGAGGATGGCGAGCCCTGTAGACCAGGTGTTGCCATCACTGACCTCACAACAGCCCTCTATACCAAAGGTGCCATTTTGTCGGCGCTTTTCTATCGGGAAAGATATGGAAAGGGATGCAAAATAGATACCAACCTGTTGTCGAGTCAGGTCAGTGTCTTAACTACCGTCGCCTCAAATTATCTAAACTGCGGCCTCAAAGCCAAACGCCGGGGCACTGCCCACGAGAGTATAGTTCCCTATCAGGGGTTTAAGTGCAAGGACTCAAAGTACGTGACCGTCGGTGCCATAAATGAGCCGACGTTTAAAAAACTTTGTCAATTGATTGGTCTAACGGATGCGCCAAATGACCCCAGATTTGTGACAAATGCTAAACGAGTGGAGAATCGGGAGGAACTCATCCAAATCATTGGCGACAAAATCCAAACCCAAACCCTTTCCCATTGGCTTAAAGTGTTTGAAAATTGTGGCTTTTCTTACGGACCTATCAATGATATCGACGATGTCTTTGCCGACCAACAGGTCATACATAATAACTGTGTGATTGAGTTGGAGGGACACAATGGCCTTAAAATGAAGACATTGGGACATGCGGTCAGTTATGACAACGAATGCCATGATATGCTGACCACTGAGTTCACAGCCCCTCCACTCTTGGGAGAACATACCCGACAAGTACTGCAATCGGTCCTCAATTATGAAGATTCAAAAATACAGAACTTTGTCGACCAAAAAGTTATTCAATGTTTAAAATAAACTAAAAACTCGTTTCTTTTATTTAAATTTAATGCCAAACTTTTAAATACAAAATACTACTTCAATTGAAAAGAGATTTTGAATGTTTTCAAAATAAACTTGTTATCAATGAAATCAGTTTTATATAATTGTTATCATTATATAGGAATAAAATTATAATAATATAATCATTTAGTTTTTCTAAAACTGTTTTCTTTCAAAGAATAGGAATTTTGTGCTAAAAAAGTGTTGCTTTCATTGAGTTTGAGATATAAGGTTATGATTTTCCCTCAAAATACAACCAATAGTTTATTATTAGTTATGTATTTTTGGTATTACAATAGTCGTCAACATTTTGATTGCTATAATTTGTTCACATTATTTGTACTGTAGTACCCTTAACGAGCAATGTAAAACTGAAATTATAACAAAATGTAAGTCAAGTATTTCACAACAAAAGGTTATTAATATTCAAGATTATAGTACTTTTTCATACTCACGAAAACTCTCATAACATATATTCCATAAGAATCTCATATTATTTTTAAAAATTGTATTTAAAAGACAGTTCTGTCAGAAAAATCTCAACTTTTTCTGAACAGAAGTCAAAGACTAGTCAACTATTTTTTCACATGTTTTCTCGTGAGACTACACTTGGATTTGATGGCTAACATTGAATTACGAAAAAATGAATATTTTGCAAAAAGTTTACACCCATTTGATAGACTCGATGTAATACGGAAGCGATTATTGAAAAATTCGCAACACATTCACAAATACCTTAATTTGCAAAAACTATTTTCATTTAAATATTCTTGAAGCTTGCGTTTTATGAATATTTACGTGATTTTTTACTTTTTTTGTTAGCAAACGTTTTAATTAATGTTTTCATTAAATACACATTTTATTTATTTACTCCATTCAAAAGCAAACATTAACTTAAAAAAGAGATTTAATGGTTGGAGCGGTCGAAGTGGTCGCATACCTAATACTATATGCAAATACCGGCGCTTTGTGTAAGGATTATGTAAATAAAGATTAAAATAATAAAAATTAATTAACTCATGAAATCTATAAATACAGGAAAAGTACTGTTGAAATGTATTATATTTTTAGTACTGTATAATCATTTATCATAACAATTATCAGACAAATGTTTCCCAATATTAGCCAAAAGGGTTGGTATTAAAAAAGTAACTCAAAAAAATCCTTGGATTAAATGGATTTTTAGTTTTTAAATAGAGTTATCAATGCTTTTAATCATCCAATAATAATATCTACAATGAAATATATGTAAGATATTTTAAACACGTTAATTGCTATCATTTAATGTCAATAAATATTACTTAAAAGTTAAATATAACATTATCTTACGGCACTTTCCATCTAATGTAAGCCCACATCCCTTTTCCAGACTTGACTTCAATACACAAAAAGCCTTATTTAATAAAAAGGAGTGTATTTTAAAAATGAAAAACACAGAAATCAATGCCATATTAGTCTTATAAATCATAATATCATAACAAATGTATAACAAAAACAAAGAATAGTGAGAATTAATGAATGCCTTACATTCTGGACATTTATGTGATTATATAATTTCAGTTAAATATATGGTCTCAAAAACATAGGGCACAAGGATTTTTTCGGGTGACAAATGCATTATTGATTACACATAAGGATTTCCATTTAATGTAAAAAAGACAATATATTTATTACACTCGTATCGCATGAATCAGATCTTAATTAAAGAGTTTTGGCTATTCGTAGGCATCAAACGAGTGGGTCTTCTCTCGGGTAAACACTTTCGTAACTGTAATCCCACTCTAAGACAATGGATATAAAGATCTCTTATTTGTAAATCAAATAAACTCATACCGTATTGAACTCACTGTATATGATAGCCATATCTCAGAGGCAATGATTGATTGCATAAGTAATTTGTCTTAAAATACAAGCATTATTAGCTATAAGTGCTTTTACATCAGCTTATCTGTAATTATATGCGTGGAATGGGACAGTGGAAAGGGAGGGAAGGGTGGCTAAAAACAAATAAACGCATATTAGATTACATTTTCATGTTTTTGTTTTACATAATTTGCAATCAAATTAGAGAAATGGCATAAAATTTATTCATTTTATATATCAAAAGAACAATCAGAATAAAGGTTAAGAATTTCATTTGTGATTAATATTTCATTTCTAATAAATCTCAACACTTTTACTCGCAAAGCCTCAAACCTCTCTCACTTTTACTGATAAGAAATGTGCAGATAATATATATTGTGTTAAGATTTTAAACAATAAACAATTGAGTGAAACATTTATTTATTGAATTTTTATAGATATAAATCGGCAACACAAATTTTCGCCAAAAAAATACACTTTATATGCCTCCTATGTATCGACTCTTAAGCGTCTCATATCTGGGTTATGACCCCAAAGAAGTGGCTTTTATTTTAGGAAAAACTCGTCGTCTCCGCCGATACACACAAAATGGAAATTCAGATTTCATTTCAAACATATTTTCTATATATTTATTACTATTATTATAACTCTTCATAACCAGTAATTTAAGCTCTCATTCGTTCGGTTGGAAAGTAAACCAAATTATAACTCATTCTCTAATGTCATTCAAAAAGCCAAAAGAGTTCCACTTTTTACGAGAAAAAAATCTTTCCAAATCATAGCTTTAGTCACGAATTGCAGGGACTTTCAGAGAGTTTTGACTTTTACTTAATTGGAGTTCATTTTCGCAGACAATATAATTATATGAATTCCTCAGCAATTCAGTGACAAATGTCTTTGTCATTGATATGGAAAACATTTTTCGCTACACAATCATACATATTACGGACACACATATTAATACAGATTAAAAACATTGAATTTGTTTGAGTAAGACAAAACAATTATACATTAAATGGTGTTTTCTCACATTTAATGTGATTAAATGTATAATTCTGTAATTTTTACTGTAATTAAGAATACATTATAAATCAAACATTAATTTATTTGTTGACCCCTTTATTATGGAAAACGACTTACGATGAGTGACTGAATAAACATTTTTCCATAAAATAATTTAAATATATTTTAATTAATCGTAAAAAATTTGGCGTTTTTACAGTGAAACAACTTTTTGCTTAATAAAAATAATTTTTGAGTAATGTTTGCAAACATGCCCCTTTATTCACTTTTTAAATTAATTTTAAACCCCTATTAATCACAAAATTACTGTATATTTTATATCGAAATAAAAAATTCCTAAACCGGCAAAAAATTGAGGAATAAAATAAAATGCTAAAAATTCAGATCATTTTTTACAATAAGATATAAATCAAAAATTTTATTAGTTGTGGAGAAATAATTAAAGCGAGAAAATAGTGTATCAAATAAAATAGGTTAACAAACATGAGGTATAGGCTATCGGTGTAGGGGAAGGCATACATGAGAATCGGTATATAAAATATTAAACATATTGTTAACTTACTTCACAAACACTAAAATTTCACCTTTGATAAAAGTTTCTCATCAAGTATTTTGACAAAAAGTTTGCTTTAATAATAATTGAAAGATAAATTTATGATGGCTTTTTTTAGATTTGGTTTTTATTATAAGTATATGATTTGGGACTTGAATTCACACACGAATAGTACATAAAAAGTTTGCTTTCTTATATTTCATGCTATAATTAATAGTAATTTTCTTTTGAATCTAATCGGAAATTAAACTTCAAAACTAATTTCCAAATTAATAAAAAACATTTTTAAAGAAATTCATTAATTCATTTGAATGAAAATGATTTGTATCTATAAACGAAAACATAATTACCAAATATATGTATGAATAATAATAATAAACATTAATTTTGCTCCAATTCTCAAAAATTAAATATTGATTTATAAAGAGTATATAAATATATAAACCAATTAAGTCTAATAGATAAGGAGGTAAGGGAGGTAATGTTATACTAATTTTAAATATTTATATCTCCCCATAATACTTTCTATAAATATTAAATAATTAAATTTATTCTTAGAGCTAATTTAAGCAAAAAAATATTTTTCATTTATACATACAATTAATAGCATAGATTTGATTACATGATAGTTAAGGGAATAAATATTAGAAATTAATAATTATTTTATATAATAGTGATTAAAAATTTAACCGAAAAACCATTTATAAAAAATCCGA